>JAOEHI010000892.1:0-13233 GCA_025447815.1 Percopsis transmontana
TTGTACAATTATTGTTTATTTTTTATGTTTTTAATTTGTGGGCGCCTAACCAACCAATGTGCATTCAGGTAATTGAATTGGTTTTGCAAAATTGCCCCCCCCCAACCCCCCCCCCCCCCCCCCCCCCCAAGCTGGAATGAAAAACAAACTTTAAGTGGTATTTAAAAATATTGTTATAGGACATCAACTGTTTACCAATGTTTGTCTAGATATGTGCACATACCAGAAAAGCACAGCTTGCCTGTGTGTTGGTTCTGGTCCAACAAATATTCACCATTGCACTATTATTAAAGCCCCTACAGACAACATTTAACATTTTTGCTGTGTTGACACTAAAAACCAAATAGTAGTTAACAAATAACACTTTCATGTACAAATGCATCCGGTCAGTAGTAAGTACATGCTGATTGAAAGACTGTATATTTTCGATTAAACATACCAGGGCCATGTCACAGCAATTTCCCAGGGTTTTCTTCTTTCAGAAACCCTTTTTGTGGTGAGGAGCTGGTGGATACAGAGGGCCATCCAAACTCCCTGCCCTTGGCACATGATGGGTTTCGCCCCAAGTGTTCCTGTGGGAGCCAGTATTTCTAGCAGAAACAAGAGCCAGCAGTAAAACTTAACCCTGTCTAATGCCGTTCACAGCATCCGGACATCAGGACATGATTTAGAGTCTGTGGAGTTCCCTATTTGCCCATGGCCTTCTGCCAGATAGAGCTGGAAGCATAGCCAGCGTGCGCATACGAGGACTCTTGGTTACTTTACTGCTACTGCATTTAGCAAACTTGAAAACGTGAGCCATGGCAACGTCACATTCTGCAATCATAGCTAAGGGGAAATAAAAGGGACCAAGTGTGAGCTGGTTTTCAATAAACTTCTGGTCATTGAATTGCTTCAGCAGACTTAACCCGCCCCCCTACCAATTCAGCCTCATGGCTTCATCTTACTGGGTCTCTTCAGCCGGTGCTGCGTCGCTGTGTCCCTGTTGTGACTTATTTATAAAGAAGTGGCACATTTTACAAATGAGGGGTTTTTCTTTGGTAGGTCACCATGGAAGGTAATTAAGTTAGACTCTGAAGAATAATGGAGCCTGAGCTGCCATTTTGAGAGGCATTAGTTACGGTGTGTTAATGTCCCCATGTGTCGGGTGCATGTGGGGCTGAGGAGATTCTGTCAACCGAGGCCATTAGGCACCACCCTTGAGTTGTTCAGCAATCCTATTCTGTCTTGTCTCATCCAGATTAATGGGAAACAACGAGGTGGGAGAAAGAGGAGTGTGTTTTTATTTTATTATTATACATTTTTAATTATAATTAGGTCATTTAGCAGACTCTTTTATCCAAAGCAACTTACAATTACATGCTGCTATTACATGGAGCAGATAGGGTTGCTTACAGGTAGGCCGACTCTGGGGCTCGAACCCACAACTTCCCGGCTGGGAGTCCAACACCTAGACCGCTAGACTCAGTCTGTAACTTTTTGTTAGCTGCACTTTCCGAGATCAAGGATTGTCAGGTTGTGTCCGGACTTGCCAGCACACCGCAGTGTTGACGTGCGGTCGTAGAGTTGGCTTCTCTTCATACCTGCCAGCTCTTCTCATGCTCTTCTCATGCAGGCGTGCAGGGAATGCTTTGTTTAAATAAGCAGGCAATACTAACATAAAGGGAGTTCTGATGATGCATGTCTTACAGTAGATGGCTGTAGCCAGCCACTGTGTTTTTATTCATTCATTCATTCATTCATTCATTTATTTATTTATTTATTTATTGTGTTTTTTTTTAAATTGCTATATTTATTGTAGTGCTTTGTCGTGGAACTCCTTAAACATGTTTAACGCACCTGCACTCTAATCTCTGTGTAAAGCCACCCTATCCTGCCTTCTTCTCCACACATTTACATGTACTTTGCATAAATCTGTGCTTTTAATGCACCATGCCAAGTAAAGCTTTGTGGGCCTCAAACGTGTTTGTTTATTCCTCATAGGTGACGGGAGCTTCTGGACGCTTGTACACCTGCTTCATCTCATGTCACTACTGCCCATGTCCGGCCTTCGCCTACACCGTGCTCCGCAGGAATGAAAGCATGCTGGTGAGGCTTAGCAGCACATATGCAAATGTACCGATGCTCACGCCACTGTGACTGTTTAGACACACGCGCGCACACAAATATTTGTTTATCAGCCATTTTCACGCCCATTGTGCCTCGTCAGGCATTGCTTTAGGAAAACAAAGCCAGCCCCTGTTTAAACATGTGTAACAGATGTATTGTGCTCCAGTCATGTTTATGTCTGTCTCAGTGGGGGGTGTCTCAGTGGGGGGTGTCTCTGCTGCGACTGCAAATTTTGGACTTGAAACTGTAGCTCTAATGTGCAGCCAAACGACCTCCGCTCCTACCCCAAATATTGTGAAGAAGCTCCCTTGAGGTTAGAGCTAAAATCAGTCTGAGAAACGCAGAGCTGTTGCCGATCACGAAAACTAACCTAACCCTAACCGCTGTGTGAGGCTATATTTACTGCATCCCCCTTTAGGATATTGGTACCTTGTTTTAATTGCCATTGTAGAACATGCTTTGGCTGGGGAACCCCATGGGGCTGAATTCAACACATACGTTCCATTGTAGGCTCCCTTAAATCCCAAAGCTAAAGCCATAACCTCTTCTCACACTTTTGGGCTTTAATGCCACACTGGGAACTGGGGTACACTGGAGTGGCCAGCCTTTGTAGGCACAGCTCTGTTGCTGCAGAATTTCAGGTTTGCTGCAGTATCAGCAGTGTGCTAGCTAACATATCGGGACAGATCGGCACGACAATGATGTCAATGCTGCTTAAGTTGCTGCTTAATTTGTTGAGTGAAGACAGGAAAGGATGTAAAAAGTTTGACACACCACCAAATAAAATGTTTCAGCCAAAATCAAATCGCTATTCTTTAAAAATCACAATATATATGAAAATAGCAATCAAATATTGTTATGAAGTTAACACATAGAGATAAAAATAAAGCTAGTAAATGTACAGAACATGACTGCTGCAAACGCCCTTTCCTTTCTGTGCTGAATTTGTCCCAATGTTGATCTAAAAAACAAACATATATTTCCCTGTCCTGTTGCTATGGAGGCGCATATATTTTTAATGAATTCAGGCATTAATACTTAATGTAATAATCCTTACAGTCATTATGGGTGTGGATTGGCCCAACAAAGGCCGTCCATAGAGTCAAATATGGGCTATCTTAAATGTATACCTTTAGCACACCAGGTACATCCAATTCACACACAGCTCATCTATTCAACAGTTTGTTTATTTATTTAAAGTGCATTATCACCAGCCATTGGCTGGTGTTCAACATGACATCTTTTCAGTTGTCCATTTTGCAGCGTTGTGTTGCTTCATGCGTGTGTGACGCGTGGTCTCCTCCTCCAGTGCAAACACATCCTGGCTGCGTACCTGTGCCAGGCCATGGCCATCACCCAGCAGGAGAGTGTATCTGACCAGCAGATGTCAGCGCTCCTCAGCGGGACCATGGCGCCCTGACGCCTAGTATCCTCCCGGAGATTGGATGGATTGGGATTCATTTTAAAGCAGTGGCTTCAAACGTTTTTATGCCCAGCCTCCCCCCCCCACCCCAAAAAAAGTATCAGAGTTTCATGGTTATTTCTGTGTATCAGTCTGGGAGCTCTCCATTCAAACCCATTCAGGAGCCAGTCGGTGCACTGTGGTGGTCCAGTCGTCTGCTAGCCCCCTTGTTTGAAAATCATCGTCAAACGGGTGGTTCTGATTAGCTGAAGGTGGTCCAATCACCTGTTGAGGATTTGATTGACATCTATTGGCACTGCGCCAACGCTGACCGACTTTGAATGTAGTTTTCAGACTGACACTGTATGCAGAGTAATGTGCAGGATGGCTTACCAGACTACCGACAACGTATAAACTACATTACTGAAACCATTATAACATTAATGAGAAATAATTAAATAATAATCCGGCAATTCCACAAAAGCATTTCTCGACACCTTATCGGGTCACAACCCGCACTTTGGAACCTTCTGTTTTAAAGGAATCCCGGTCAGGCTCTGAAGACATTGCTGTACGGGAAGTTCTCCTTTTCCCACTCTTACAGGCCTCTGAAAGACACCAGATGTTACTTTATGTTCTTCATTCTGTTGAAATGGAATTTACATGTCTTTATTTTTAGGCTTTAATTCAAAGATGCATGACAGCACACATCTGTGAAGCACTGTGGCTTCATGGCATTTGTGTGTGTGTGTATGTGTATATATATATATATATGTGTATATGTATATATATATATTGTAATAAATACGTTCTGGTCTTTAACAATATAAGCATTGCCTTTTATTAACAAAATTCACTATACATACAGAAACCATGTGAAATAGCTGCATTGGTTTACAGTTTAGAGTGGAAGAATAGTTCTTAAGTTACAAGGTAAATCATTATCAGTGGATTTTAACAATACTGTAACACATGGACAAATCTATACTTCAGAACAAATGCCAGACATGTATAGAGCAACTTTTCCTTCCTAAATCGGAGAAAAGCAACAGTCGTCTATCACTGGGTTGTGAAAAGGTTAACAGTTACAGTATATATTTTTACACATCAGTGAACAAAGACAGTTACATTACAGTGCCGTTACAGTACAGTATGTCTTCATTGGAATGTACTAGAACGACGGCACACTCCTATATTTAGCCCTTGGAAGTTAGAGTTACTGTACACAATAGTAATTAGGGAAAATACTGAAGTTTTAGAAGCAAGTACTGGACTTGCTGGTAAGAACACTTGTGAAACCATAACAGCATACATTACCATGAACCACAGAGAAGCACACCAAACAGAAGATAAATGTTTAACAATTTGATGTGTGTACTGAAAGTTTTAATGAATGAGGAAAGACCTTCCTTCTTGCACGTATTCAGTGTGGAGGCTTTTCGACATAATAATTGTACTTCTTCTCCCAGTCTTCAATTGATAGAAATAGCTCAGCCATTTCAAAGGCTTGACAGGAAAAAACCCAAAAACAATACAATCCACCACACCCTGATAACAAGTGGGAGAGCATTGGTGAGTGAAACTGTAAAGCAACTTTTATCATATAAGAACATTCAGTATAACTGTCACACAGAGCAAGCACGACTGCAACTCTCTGAACATTTACTTTGTTTAATGCCAGTGTTGAGCCTTTAGTCTAGGTGGGGAAGATACAGGAACAGGTACAGCAGGCCTACCTTGCCTCTAAACCTGCATGGAGAACCAGTATGGAGAAAGGAGACATGTTGTGAGTTTGTATCTTGCAATACTGTAGAACTCTCCCAATGCCACCCCTCTGTCCCAGTTTGTTAGCTCAATGATAACCAATGATAACCAATCATCATGCCAGCTAAGAAGCTAAGGACAACCGTTCCAAAACATTCACTTGCATTTGTATGCTGTTATTACTGATTGAGAACAGCTATGCGAAATGTGTCGTGGCTAAAGAAAATATCTTCTGAAGACATTTATTTTCCTGTCTGGCATAATCAATGTTTAATTTCCTGAGCATCGTCCATAAAAAAAATAATCTTTACTTTAAAAAGGTACACTCCATGATTGCAACATAGTCCACAAAAGTGCACGTGGCTGTAGGAGAATAGTGTAAGACTAGGATAGCTGTAGAGGGAGGAGTAGAGAGCAATGCGAGTGCAGAGTTTATTTTTTTGTAACGCTGCTTTCAAACCACAAGGGAAATTCAAGACACAAACTGAGGAGTGTGCCTTTAAAGCACCACCAACGGTTACAAATTCTTCCTTATATAGTTAGGTCTATATTCATTTATGATGTTTCATTAGATGTTACGCTGCTAACGGCACGCGGCCAATACTGTCGTCCCCGACCACTGTACCTAGGCTCTCAGTCTGGTCAATTACATTGTCAAAAATATACTACGATAAATAAATTATTAAACAATGACAAATGTTCAAAACAACATAAAACCTTCCTAACAAGTTACAGTAGGGCACAAAAAGGAGTGTTTTGGATATTGGGATAAAATGGAAAAATAAATAGCATTTCAGAATAGTAGCAGATTCAGATGTGAATTAATTTCACAGTCCAACAAATCCAGTTTGAACATTTTCTTACACAGAAAAAAAGATCCTTCACAATACAAAAGTTAGATAAGATCGTTTGACCCCCCAGTCAATAGTCAGTACATAAATAAATGTCCACATTCAAGGCATGTTCAAAATCCGCTCACCATCACATATCATACCCTTGTTCTGTAAACATGAAAACTCATTAAAAAGGAATAAACACACGGCTAAGTTCCCACCTATGGTGTCTAGGGAGAACATTGCTCTATAGCAGAGGGTCAATGGTCATGTGGATTTGGTCCCTGGTGCGTCTGCTGCCATTGGAGCTGAGGTACAGCTCCTCCCTGCGGCAGAGGAACTGCTGAGACAGGATCTTGCGGAAGGTGTTCCGGAAATCCTGGATCCGGTAGGCGTAGATGATGGGGTTCACCGCCGAGTTGGCGTGCGACAGTATGATGGCCACGTACATGATGACGGGCGATTTGTCGAGCGCTGGGTAAAAGAGCGTGAGGCAGTTGAGGATGTGCACGGGGAGCCAGCAAACAGCGAACAGACCCACGATGATGGAGAGGGACTTGGCGGCCCGGATCTCCTTCTGCAGCAGGCTGCGGTGGTGGCTGTCCCCGTTTCCCACACACTTGAGCTCGATCTGGCGAAGCTGCTTCCTGGCCACGGTGAAGATCTTTGCGTAGATGCCCAGCATGATCAGCAGCGGCAGCAGGACGCACACAAAGAAGTTAAAGTAGACCATGTAGTGCATGTCCACGACGCTCTCAAAGTGACACTTGACCTTGCCCCTCAGCTCCTCCGCCGTGTCGTTGACCTCCCCTGAGCTGCCGTTGTTTGGCTTCGGACCGCACGGCGAGCCCTTCAAATTCCAGCCCAAGAACGGAATGAGGCCGATGATGAAGGAGAGGATCCATAAGGCAGCAATGACCCTTCTGGCCCGCTTGCCCGTAACCAGCTCCTTGTACCTGGAGAAGACACGACATTAGATAACAGTCCCAAAAGGGTTTGATGTAAACCTCAATGTTACGTTTTTTATTACGCATTTATACTCTTTCTGCCTAACCTCTCTGGTAGACCAACCACGGCTTAAATGATACCAGCGATGCTGTGAATGCCGACGCAACTAGATAGTAGATTTATAGATTAGCAACTAGATTTAACTATCCAAACTGAAATGGAAAGGCTTTCATGAAGAGGGAGTACTGTAGGTTTAAGCATTATTGTGTTGCCACATTCAGAGCTAAATAAAAGCGAAATGGACATTTATTTATATGAAAAAAGTCTGTTTGACGTTTTAACTGATAAACAAACAAATGAACTGAACATTGTGTTGCTTACATCGTAAGTACATGTCTGAGGTTGCAATTGTGGTGTGTTTTTCTCTATCGTTCATGTGGCTGACAAATAGAAAGGAAATGCTCCACGCTGCAGTTTTTTATTTTGCAAAAGCTGTGATAATACAGTATATACTATATCTCACATTGATGCAGCAAAGATCAAGAAGTGGGTAACACTAGTGTTGCTAACGGCTCACATGAGCTATTTGAATTACCATCCCGACTACGCATATATGAACAGTACTCTAACCTTTTTGAGTGGTTTCCGCATTTTGAGCTACTGCACAGTAATAGATCATGGATGCAGACAAGCACACGACACAAACCAGTTTCTGTTGATCCTGTCAGAGGAACTTGGCTTATCTGGCTGAAATTATGTACTGTATATCATAACACAATAAAGTCTCTTTCCCATTTCTGATCTAAATATAACTTTGACAGGACCAGTTACAGTTGACCTGTTACAGGTGAGGACAAACACCTTTGCCAAGAGAAAGTTAGCTGCATGCACAACTTTTCATGTCGTGGTGGAGACAGCCAGGAGTTCTCAGACTGATAAAAGTTTCTTAATAATTAGCCAAGTACCCTTCTGAAGAAGAGGCTTTAATTCCTTCTGTATGGAAGTTATGTGATGGTTAATAATTTATCAATGGTTTAGGAGGGGTTTGTTCCGCAAGGTAATATTTATTATAAAAAGTTATGCCTGACAGTTGGGAAGGAGGCACCTGTCTGTATTTATCTTACCCACCCCTAAACTGTCAGTTTGAACATCCGTAGAGAGTGGGTCCATTTTCCAGGGTATACATTCTCTAAGCAAGCCCCAACTTTCTCTCTCTCTTTTAGGGAAAGGACAGCTGGCACAATGGATTAGTTCTGGTATGACGACACCATGTTGACATCTATCGTTGATTTGCTTTCTTCACTTTTTCTCCTTCTCAGTTCACCAGTCACCACCACCATTCCCTCTCCACCATTGCTGCTTCTAGCAGGGTATACTGGTCACTGGCAGGCCACATACAGTAGTAAGCAGTCACAACGTCCACTGATTAGCTTTAAAACATAACAGGTAGCTATTTAAAACACTGGTTTTGCCCCCTTTTCGTAAAGCTTGTTCTGTATGTGCAAATAGTGTAAACCAGTGCACAATCTGTTTAACCATTTACAAATACGATCTTGTCTTAAAGACATCTGGTATAAAAAAAGTCAGGGTTTGGGTTCAAAATCAACTCTTTTACCAAGCAAATGTTAATATTTTTCTAGTACAATATTACAATGAAGCAAGTCTTTTGTTTATATTTATTGAGCTATGCCTTTTTAGAACTACAAGTACATTTAGCAACGGGCTGGCCCTGTAATAGTCTAGTCTGAAAATCAACTCAAAGTCAAACAATACAGGTCATCCAATGTTATTGGGTCTGGGAAAACGTAGCTTTTCAAGACTTTACAAGTGTGAAAAAGTGATGATAAAGTAATGAAAACAGGTGGTGAGATGTGAACACCTCTCTCTCAAAGTAAACAATGTTAGAGGATAAAGTCACACTAGTTAACGTCAGCACAATATTACTCCTGTTATAGCAGAATTTAACTGTTGTTAAACTCTTGAATCTGTAGCTTCCTCACCTTAATAATAAGTCGTGACAATAACAGTCGGTTGCCTAGTTTGTATTCTGAAGTTTCTTTTATAGTCTTTTTTTATAGTCCAATCTCTTTACTAAATTCCGATTCTTATGGCCAAGGCCTTAGCTAGGACGCTAGATAGCATTCTTCCATACATAATCCATGATAATGAGAAGGAGTTTGTGAAAAGTCGCCTGGGCCTCCACAATATAATATTTTACGTGTGAAGGATGCCATAACATTGCCCTGCTCTCACTCAATGCGGGAAGGATTTTGAAGTGAATGGCTTTAGTGTATTTTACATGCTTCCAAGATTTGTTTTGGGTTTTACTTTTGTAAATGGATAAAATTACTTTATACAGAGCCCAGTGCAGAGGTGGCCACCAATAATATGATCTCACAGCTCTTTGTTCTGTATGAGGAACATCTATAAACAGATACTATTACTTTTTTGTCATACTTTAGCCAATGTATCAGGGCCCTGTGTAACTTGAGTAACAACTTTAGTCGGTTCTCTAGATTGTCTAAATCATCCATCCTTGTTCTTAACATAGATGAAAGGTTCAACTCAACAACACAAGATGCAACAACACCCATTTTTGAATGCAAAATACTGTATGATTTTAAATATCTCTGTCTACACATTACTCAACACTTATACACTCTAGTTACCTCAAACTACAACACGCTGCCAGATCGTTGAGTTAGCTACCCAGTTAGTCTAGCTCTTGCTTCTTTGAAAGATATTAGTCCTGTGTATCTCTGTGTTCCTCAAGCCCTGTTTCCGTCTCCCTGCTCTCTTTTCCCCGGTCTATGCTCCACTGCCTAGCTCCTGTCCCTCCACTGGCTCCAGACCTACCTCGCTCCCGCTGGCCTCCCACCCCCACCTCTCCGCCTGCCAAGTCCCAAAATAAAACCCGTTAACTCTACTCCCTGCCTCTGTGTCGGTGTCCTGCACCTGGGTTCAAATCTTTGCCCCTGACACCATCCCATTGTGACTACAATAAAACAGAATCTATTCAAATTTTGGACATCCCTCCCTATTGAAGAATAAACAGGAACTTGAGGTAATTTCAATTTAGGTCTTTAGAAAGGAGAACAAAGCCTTCAGACTTCATAATTTTTTGAACTATCACAAACCACAATTTCCTTATTGTAGATCTATAGCCTATCTTTAATCTATAAACCACACCCTTACAAACCAACAGTTTGGTCTTCCATTAGAAGTGCATTGGAGGAGCTGAAGGTGGTTCAACTCAAATGCTTAAGAGATAAATTACCAGAGAACTTGTGGTTACGTCTGCCACTGCCAAACTAGTTGTTTGGTTTGGTTAAAATGATCCACACACACAAACCTAAAAGAATTCATAGCAAATTACAAGTGTAAACCTGTGTTGCCCACATTCTCCCACCCGACTTTGGCCATGTTTGTATAAGGCATAATATACAGACCTAAAAAGATTACAGGGTAAAGCCTAACCTCCAACCAAACAAGGTCTGCAGCATTTACATGTAATCTGTCAGACATCCAAAATGATAACGCTAAGCGCTTGCCAACCACATCCTACGCTGTGAAGCAACTGCGTGTTACAGAGGGATGGCTGGCTAGGGTCTGGGACCACGTTGCACGCAGCAATGTAAGCCTGAATATGTTGAGTCACAGCAGGCGCGGTCCAGCAGACGAGATGCATGCGTCGCTGGTGTTAACGTCGCTGGCTGCCTTTGACTCAGCCAGGGGTTTATTCTGCAGCGTACCGAGGCCTATTACTCTTTCTGGGAAACATGCAGAGGAAATGAAGGGGCTGGAGGAAAGTGTGCAACCCCAACATCCCAACGGGGGTTAAAAACATCTGGTTCTGGCTTTCCCCCCCCCCTTCTACTAACCCCATCTGAGAAAACACTCTTATCTGAGAGACAGCCTCGAACCCAGACACTCACCCAACATTAGTTCACACACACGAGCACATACAGTACAGCACATACACATGCATCACAATCTATGGAGATGTAATACAGTATTAGCTAAGCACGCGCACACACAGCAGGTTGTCATTATCACATGCGCGCGCGCGTGTGTGGTGTGTGGCTAAGCCATAAAATGCCATAGTAAAAAAAATATAACAAAAAATAATGTGGTATGTATAAGAAAAAGACATCACCAAGAAATGTATGTTTTAATCTTAGAAGGTAGAATGAGATAAATGAATGTCACTTGAATAAATATAACCGGGTTAAGTCTATATTCTATAAGACTATAAAATGTAAAAGCAGAATTGAGAATAACCCAACCCTCAGTCAACATTGCACTTTTCAGAGTCAGGCCATATAGAGCCACCGTACGGATGTTTCACAAGTCATCCCTGAATTGAAGATTTAAAATGGTGCCAGGAAGTGCCAATTCTATAATATAATATAAATGTACAGCACAATATCAATAGACCAGTTGCATTATTTTTCAGATGACAGTGAAGGTGGATATGGCACTGTGACAACAGCAACAGGACTCGTGTCTCTTTTATGCTAGGCAAAGGCAGACTGGTGCCATTAAAGGAAGTGACAATTCCTCGATTAGAACTCACTGCAGTGTTTGCTGAGGAAAATCCAAGCACCACTCATCAGCTGATAACATACTTTTCTGACTGGAAAAGATACAAGAAGTCAGTTGCATGGATTCTGAAAATATGAAAGAGCCTATTGGAGTCAAAGACGAAAACAGATCTATAGAAAGGATTGTTCCCGATCTTCCTTCATTTACCAACTTTGGAGTTGATTATATTGGACCAATTGAGATCAAGGGAAGACGTAGCCTTGAAAAGCGCTACAGAGTCTTTTTTTTTTTTACATGTATGGCATGTAGAGCAGTCCACTTGGAAGTTGCCTACTCATTGGGTACTGATGCATGTATAAGCACTCTGCACAGGTTTGTTTGTACAGGAGGACAAGTCTCATTTAGGATCTGACAATAGAACCACTTCACTGGTGCTGAAAGGGAATTGAGGGAATCTCTTGATGTTTTAAATCACAGAAAAATACAAGAAGCTTTTCTGCAAGAAGTGGAGCTTCAACCCACCAACAGCTTCTCGTCATGGAGGCGTATGGGAGCGCATCATAAGGATGGTTAACCGATTACCAACATAAGTTGTACATCAACAAACCCTGAATGACGAGGGATTCCATACAGTTCTGTGTGAAGTCGAAGACATTTTGAAAGACCGCCCCATCACGAAGTTATCTGGAGATCCCAATAATCTACACTCTCTCACCCAATCACTTGCTCACAATGAAAGGAAAACCATCCTTACCACCTGGACTATTTGCCAAGACCGACCTCTTTGCCTTCTTCAAGAAGCTGCAACATAAGTCTCTTATGAAACTTCCCACACCTGAAAGTTCCCAAAGTTTTTTGACCATGTCAGTGTGTCATGTTCGAGGTAATGCTGAATGGAAACATCATTATTTTAAATATACTGTAGACAATGCCATTAACCACCTATGCTAAGGTGAGCATGTTTGAGTTAAACAGTGAATAAATGGATCAATCACCGAATCCAAAGATACACAGGGTATTGGGCACTGGTTTTACCGGAAGCCCAGAACATGTGTCTGACACAAGTTCACACATTCGCCCCTCAGTGGCTTATTTAATTGGATTAGTTTAATTAAAAGTCACTACAGCATTGTTTACTCTACTAAATGACACAATGGTTTTACATATGCTTTACAGAGATATGACGACATTTTATACCAGCCATGTAATACTGATATGGTGTATAAACCATAGGTCTACTGTATATCAGTGGCCTAGACATTACATGGTAGGCTGGTATAAAATATCTGACCGTTTAGAATATGCACCACTACCTGCCATCACAAAATACAGTCGCAGCAAGCAACTAGCCTATTCCAAACATTGAGAAATAAAGCACAAAAAGACAACATGGTGATGTGGTGGAAATATGTAAATTGAAACTCCAGTAATAGTGCAGCTGTAGCAGCGGCGTGTGTTGGACGAGAGAAAGCGCAGCCAGCAAAAACACACACACAAGCTGAATTACCGATGAAACGCTAGACAGCGTTGTTTTAATGCAGAATGCAGAATGCAGAAAAAACACACACACACACACACACACACACACACACACACACACACACACACACACACACACACACACACACACAC
>JAOEHI010000893.1:0-13233 GCA_025447815.1 Percopsis transmontana
ACATGGAGCAGGTAGGGGTTAGGCATCTTGCTCAAGGATGCTTACAGGTAGGCCAACTCTGGGGCTCGAACCCACGAACCCTTCCTCCTGGGAGTCCAACACCTAGACCACCAGACTATCCTGCCCCTCATAGGAGGTACTCAGTTTGTCAGACCACCTTTACCGTCCACTTAAATAACTGAGGATTAATATAAGTTAATAAAAGATATACCTACATAAAACATAAGGACTGTGATTTATGTGTAGTGTATGTGTTCTGATAGGGGTGTTAATTGAGTGTAACTCTGTATGAGGTCCATATCACATCGTGCTCAGTGAAGGTAGACTATGTCCCTTTTCAAGGCTGGTTTACTGCAAGGTTATTTGGTTTGACCTCGGCCTTAATCCTAAAATGACCGGAGTATATTAGGACCCGCTGCTGATAGACTCGTCTGCCGGAGCCACTGAGTCACTCCACAGAATGCCCTGGCATTCAACCTTAGCAGTCAATTGGTTTATTGTGGGGGTGGGGGGGTATCCCGGTATCCCAACCCCCCCCCCCGCCATGCTAAGGGAATCTAATCACACGTTTGAGTTTTGTGATCGCGGGTTCCGATAGAGACTTGCCCCTGAAATCAGAGCAAAAGAGAATCCAACCTGGCACCTAAGTACATTATTTATCTGGTTTATCTGGCCTGTAGGACCTTTTGCCCTTGGCGGTTTAAACCATCGGCAATTAGCTCGCTTGGTTTGAAGCAGAAGAGGAGCTACGGCGGTGGCAGAGGGTACGGCCACCCCAGGGCCCACGATCAGTAGGGACCCCCTGCTACTTCTTGGCTGGACCACAACAGCGGATGTCTGTCCCTGACTGACTTTCCGCATCTGCGTACCTCCAAAATGGTGTGTCCTCGCGGACCTGTTCGCATTGACTGCGCATGTGCGACACGCCAAAGCCCCACATACGGCAAGGGATGTCCTGTTTAGCTCACGAATAGAGTGTAAATGTTGCATTAAAAATATTGCTTTCCAGCGAATCTGTTAATTACAGAAAAAGTATTTTTTAAGATCGCTGTCTGCCCAACCAGGAAATGCCCTCGTCTAGTGAAAGTCATGTGTGTTAAGTTGTAAGTCTTCGTTATTGTTCAAGGCTTATCAAAACATTTATTTTCAACCAATCTGTCAATTACACCAACATTGTGCTTATGAAACAGTTTGTAGAATACGTGGTTATAAAGATAGCTAATTCTAAAGCACTCTGGCATACAGAAATAGCAGAGAGAAAATTAAGTATACGCTGCCCCCTCCGCTTGGTAGAGCGCAAATCTAATTTCAAAACTTAGGACTGTGCAGAAGGGCGGCGATTTATCCGTTTGGCTAGCACTATTGTTTTGCTAGGAGATAACCGAATCTGGTGAGAATGGGAAGGCAGCTAGAAATGTAGCTAATGCATTACTGTCCCGGCAGAAGGTTATATCACATTTTTATCTCCACAACATTAATTAAACATACCAGGTAATGCCATTTGAATGGCAATGTACTTAGGTCATACAGTACATTTCAGGGTATTCAGAAAACAACTTGCAATCAATTTTCGCTTCTTTTATTTTGTTCTGGATGGTGGAATACAAGACACTGAACTACAGCAGGCTGAGCAGAGACAACAATTGGTGAGTAAAACACCCAGAATTAGTCTGTTAAAATCAGTCAGAATATTAGATTCATTCGTTTTTTTAACTCCATATTTACCTCACCTCAGCACCTGTCTGTGCCACTGCCTGTGATGTAGACTTGTAGTGATGTAGATCTCTGTCTATCTCGTGTTTGAATAGGCCTTGTAGTGATGCAGCCTAGACCGGTGTGTCCTTTTTATATTTTAATAGGCCTTGTATGTTGTTGTTTATCGCTGTCTATTTTATGTTTGTTATTCCCCTGTAAGAAAGACATGGTACTGAGACAGTGCAGCTGCCTCGATAGGATATCAGCTATTTTACAGTTGTGAATATTATAATGATATTACCATCAGGGCCCGTCGAGAATGCTTCGCCCCCTCCGTGCTGAGAGTCTAGCTCCTCCCCTGGTTTGATGAAAGACACTCACCTAGATTGAAGTCACTGTTAACAAGTCATTATTAAATAATTAGGTAATTATTTGTGGTGTGTGGAAAAGCTCAGAAAGTGTCTTAATTAATCTTTTGTTTTTTTTGTCCTGGGATATTTAAGTGCATTATTTTAAATAATACATTTACAGCATTTATCAGACACTTTTATCCAAAGCGACTTACAATTACATTGTTCTATTACATGGAGCAGATGGGGGTAAGGCATCTTGCTCAAGGATGCTTACAGGTAAGCTGACTCTGGGCTCGAACCCACGACCTTCTGGCTGGGAGTCCAACACCTAGACCACTAGACTATCCTGCCCCTATTAAAAATAATAGATTTTTAAATTAATTCTAACAGATGCCACACTTGTGACAGATATGCAGGCAAAGATATCAAGCATCCTAAGCATAGAACATTCCAGAAATGACTTGTGTTCCTGTCTGACAGTTAAGAATCCATGGTAGCACTCTCCCCCAACCCCCATCCAGTTCCACTGCAGTAGCACTATACTGTATGCTCCCTCAAAATAGAAATTTTTACATTTGGCCATTTTCACTGACTGTATGTCAGAGGAACTTTGGGGTAGCGGGGGAAAGGACAGGAAGAGTCCCTCTATTCACTGAAAGTGGGGGAAAAAACTTACTTGGAGGAAGTTCTTTACGCATTGAAAGTGAAATGACTCCGGAATCGTATGCATGCAAGATAAGCCTTTGGAGAATCCTGGCCATAACAGTTATTTCTGTATGGCCCAATCTACTCCTCCATCTACACACATATATAATTCTAATTATTGTTTCACCCACACCTCCCACAGACAACACTAAAATGTGTGAACCGCATAACTGAAGCGTTGCGCCCCTGTTGGACAGAATAAGAAAGGCGTTTCTCCCCAGGCCAACGCCTGCACACTGAGAAGTCTGTCGAGCGCTTCCGTTACCCCGTGAACCAAATACCCGCGTTGCTTCGCCTGGCACAGTTGCAAATTCCCAACGTGCCCTGGGTTTAGCGAAGTACGGCAGCGTAACCATGTGCCCATGTGATCTCGGCCCGGTCGACTGTATCTGAAAACAAGCAGCCCAAACCCATTGCATTTATAAAATGCCTCTCCTGTGTAGTCTCTATGGATTTGATTTACCATGGTTTAAAGGTATTCTAGGTAAGATCTACAGCTGAAACTAGCCTATACATGTTGTAAAGACATGTTTGTGGAGGTAAACCTACCTATATTAACTTTATAGGCTCCTATAATAACAGTAAATAAATAAGTTGGGTACTTGAAATTAGACAATTACAAGTAGTTATCCTACATTCAAATACCTATTTGTCTTATTTAATAGGGTTTGTGATAATTATTTGTCCACATGTATCAATCTATTACACACACTTACCATAGTAATTAATTCGATTTTAGCCGCCTATGCCGCGCTATGCATGATTAATTACATAATTAAGCACTTTGCTTGATTTATGTGTTTTAATTTGCGTTATTTGCATTTGCCTGTTTTGGTGCATCGTGTGCACAGTAGTCGGGCCTTGTTGGTGTGCAAACCAAAGGAATTTGTTCAAAGAAGGTTTCCCAAACATAAGCCACTCTCAGCGTCGCGGC
Organism: Percopsis transmontana; assembly: GCA_025447815.1. Taxonomy (NCBI): domain Eukaryota; kingdom Metazoa; phylum Chordata; class Actinopteri; order Percopsiformes; family Percopsidae; genus Percopsis; species Percopsis transmontana. The sequence goes on from JAOEHI010000893.1 coordinate 3,688, forward strand.
ATGGTCAGATGTGTACATTATTATTAGACCGCTTTGTCATGAACTATAGTCACAACAATTGGGTGGTGAAGAAGCCGACAATAGTCTCGTACTTGACTTTCATGGAAGACAAAGACAAACTTTTATACTGTTCAAACTTATAAAGCTAAATCTTCATCTTCATCTTCCCTGGGAGGAAGATTAGGAAGAAAAAGAGGAAGAGGTGCCGAGTCTGCAAGCCCAAAGAGACATCAAGTTCCAAAAAATGAATTTGCACAAAACATGTGGTGGCGTCCAAACATTGTTAAATAATACAGTGTAGTTTTCACATAATGCTTATGACTCATCTCGTGTGATTTGAATTGGACCCTTTTTTTTTACTTTTAGATGGTTAAACATGCCCTGGGTCATATTGTTGTTCCTTACATTTGAACATAACAGGAGGGTTAAAAAGAAGAGTCTATTATTATTTAGACATAGGTTTAAAAAGAAATTCCGCCCAGGTGTTATAAACATGGGCTAGTTTCATAGTATTAACCAGGCTTACTGAATAACTGCAGGGGTAATGTATGTTTATTGGCCAATGGAGGCTGAGCAGAGCAAAGATGGGTACCCGTGACATACCTTGCATACACCAATGGCGGCGTGTACAATGCTTTGTCCAATCGTGTGCAGTGTCTTGGCCAATCGTGTGCAGTGCCTTGGCCAATCGTGTGCAGTGCCTTGTCCAATCGTGCGATTTAGATTTGTATTCAAACACAATGGTTCTTTTTGCACTAAAAGTAGTTCCTGTCAACCATGGGGAGAGATTTCATGTTGATTGGTGACGGTATACACTACATGTAGAAGCTATACACGACACACACCTTATCTTAAAATGCTTAAGAAATCACAGAATACATAACATCAGATTCCAATAATCAAAATCTGAATATGGCCAAATATTGGGACCATGAATAAATAAGGATGCAGTCTACAGTAGGTTCAGTTTCATGCAGTGACTGTATTCATCCCCGACATGTGAACTCTACCCCACATGGGATTATCACAAGGCAGGGCACACCGACGGACTGCCCAGTGATCTAGTGACTTCCTGGTGCTGTGCCTCCAACACTGGTAATTGCACATTGATTAAACCCAGTTACCAATCACACTTTATATGACGCGCTTCAATATTCTAACATCGTTTGTTAAGGGGCCGCCAGATGGGCTAAAATTGCCTCCAAATCTAATATTAGACCCTTTGAATCTCATAAAATATAGAAAAATAGGTCTTTTTTTTTTTTTTGGAAGGGCTGAGCTTCTGAGCCCCTGTAGGTAAGCCAGTGTTCTGTATGTGCTGTATGGCTGCTGTGGCAACGAGTCTTCAAGCTAGACACACTCACACACGCAGGCCAACCGCATATTCCCGGTAACACCTCGGCTCACTGGTTGACCAGTGTTATGTGAGCAGTGACCACAGGAACCCGGAGCAATGCACCGTTCTTGGTGAGGGACAGGCGGGCAACACTAATAATGCTCCAATAACGCTGGGAAAAGGAAAAGAGAAACATGAATGGGCAATTGAAAGGAGGCAGTGCTTCTGAAGCAACCGGTCGGGACCCCCTGTGGTGTCGCCAAAGTCGGGGTTGTGAGATGTTTTTAAATATTTCGAAATAATCGTATTTCTTACCTTTTTTTAAATAAATGTATTATAACAATAAACTATATAGTTAGTGTGCATATATTATACACGATACGCTACTAGCCAACTTAGCACCGGTGGTAAAGGATATAAATCGATGCGAGGCTGTAATTTGTCAGCAGGGTTCAAATTTCACACGGCAGACATGTACAGCGGCCCTCGTTCCGGGGCCGCGGGAAGCTTCAGCGGCCCCGCTCAGTCAAGGCAGTCTGGCCCTCATTTGTGGGCCTCCAGACCCCCTTAGAGAAGATATTGACCTAAGCATCCATCCATGCTGAAGCTGAGATGATCCCTCGCTCCTGTCCCGAGTGAGGGAGCGGCCGGGGGGGCCGGGGGGGGCCGGCGGACGACATTAACGTCAGAATGAAGGGAGGGAGGGGGAGAGGCATGGATGAATCAATGAGGCCTGCAACGTGCCCGTTTTAACGCGCTCCCAGACATTCATCACTTCTCGCCCTTCCGGGAAGCGTGGCCGCCTGACGGCCGCCTGACCCTCGCCGGCGCATATTTTTGGCACGGCGGGCATCAAGGGCGACACCCGACGTGTCGATCGGGTTACAGTGAACGCTATCGATCCGGAGTACAAAGCTGAGGGGTGGCGTTACGGCCGCGCGGGCCTCGCGGTCGCGGGGCTGTTTAGGACGGAGGATTGGTTTCACGGAGACGGCTCCACATCCGATAGGGTGGAGGGGGGAGGAATTGATTGGCTAACAGAAGGCAGGCGATGTTAAGGCTTGTTTACACTGTCTCATTCATTTCCCCTTGCCTCAAAAGTGCAGGTGACAGAGAGGATATTAAAATCGCATTATTGATTTGACTTTTGCTCTTCTCTTATTCATTGTAAAATGGCATTGCTCTGGCTTTCTCATCCTTGTTGTTTTCCAACAATGGACATTTCAATGTATAGAGGCAGTCTTGTAGGCCAGTCCTATCGTTAATTGTAGAGGTTTAATATAACATTTCACTAGAATATTTCTTAAACATTTTACAGCTGATTTTTGTACTACCGGTGAAGTAATGAACCGAAACTGGCTCAATTTCAAATTTTGTTTTCAGGCAAGGAATCCACACCCATCGATTTGTGTGTCCTTGGTCTGAAAGAAAGCTCCAGAGCTGCTCACATTGCCAAACACACGTAAATAGCAATTGAGACACGAAGAAAAATCATCCTAATGCCCTTGAATTTAAATAAATAAATGATCAAACCCTGAATATCTAACTCAACCATGTGCGAGTTTAATATTCCAACAGATTCTGCCAATACCTTTTCAGCAGTTACCATTTGAACATCGCACGTTGCCATGGCGCGCTGCTGGTAAACGGCGAGGCAGGTTTTCAGACTAGCCAGGTGGAATACAAGCTTTACGTTCAAAGGCAGCGCACAGGTCAAGACCGGCGCTTCACAAATTGCAGGTTCCATTACAAAGCAAATCTCGCGGGCAACGTGACACTTTTTGAGCGGAGCTAAATTACGAGCGTCTTCCTGAGCAGGAATATGTAATAAAAAATACAAAAATAATACAAAAAAAAGACGTATATAATTGATTGTATTTTTTTCACTGGCTAACTTCCCCTGCAAGGGTCTGGCCGTCTCGTTGTCAACAAAGAGGACTAGTCCTGTCGCTGTTTTGATCTGGGAAAAGCTGGGCGATCCGTGAATGCAGATGAGCTTGCAAATCAAGGTTTTACTACCATGTCCTAGTGGGACAAGGCACACATTCATTTATTTATACTCCCAGATTGCTGCCATCAATCAGAGCATTATAAATCTCCCCCCTCATCAATAGGCAATCTGGTAATGCATGCGGCCGATCAATTCCTGCTGAGTGGAGCCAACATGCAAAGCAATATCTGTCTCTCTCTCTCTCCCTGTATCTATCTCTCTCTCTGTATCTATCTCTCTCTGTATCTATCTCTCTCTGTATCTATCTCTCTCAGGGACAAAACATGGATTTAATGCACACCGCCAACTCAGAAATCACCAGTTTCATCAGTACTGATGTTATCCTGTCATAATGTTGCATTGCTAGACAAAGCCCAGTGGTAGCCGCAGCTACTGGAACACCGGTTGATGGTTATTTTAAAAAAAACAACCATTTTAAAGCCACACTACGCCACTTTTCTGCCTGATCCAGGGCCGTGAGTTCCATGTCTTGTTCCCCAACACTTCCTCCTGTCAGCAAATGGGGAAATGCATTGCCCTGACTGTCACACAATGACTGTCTTTGTATTACTGATTATTAGCATTTTTGTTTTAGTGGGAATAATCATTACAAATGGGTCATTTAGAAGACGCTGTTTATCCACAGGGTCTTAGAGTGGGGCTATAATCGCTTAGCTTGGAATTCTGTTAGTTGTGCCTGTCTATAACCTTAGTAGCATTTGTACTTTCTAGAACATCTGAGCTAGTTATGTAGCAACCACATGAAAACTAGAAGGTAAAGCATCAAAGTATTAAATCCGGACTATAATAAATCTGCCGGTATTGATGATTTTTTCATTTGTTATTTTTTTTGTGCTGGCTGCCATGTTGGCTGCACCTGCACAACCTGGTTCAATGGTACCGCAGTATATAGCGCTTCTAAACATGTGGCAGGGTTTCAGGAAATCGCTCGGAATGAACGCCTCAAGGGCACTTAAGACACAACAACCCCGGTTGACAGAAGCTGAGCCTCTCCTCCGAGACTTTTTCTTTTGACATGGAATCTTGTGGGAAATGACGGCTACGCTTGACCAACAGTGAGCCGAGAAAGGAAAGGGGGAAGAAAAAAACAACACGTCAATGTAACGCGAGGATAGATGTCTGTCTGAAAGTTATTCATTCGGCGCGGCGATATATATCTAGTACAAGTTTATGCTGTCATGTTACAACTGAAAGACACGGTGGCCACCGGAATTGTTGGCTCTGATTGTAGAGAAGAAACAAAAGGCTGTAAAACACCAAAAGAGACGTGTGATGTGGACCGAAAACTTGTTGGAAAATCTTTCATTTCTTTTTATTTCTTCTTCTGTTTTTTCTTCTTCCATTCTTTTGTCCTTCTGTCTCTATTATTGTTAAAGAGCTACTGTGGCCACCATTGTATGTACATACTATAAATAAAACAAACACTTGTGTGTGTGTGTGTGTTATTAGTGCTTTTTATTTTTTTATCAAGATCTATCAGCGTTTGGCTGGCTTGCGTCTTAATGTTGTATGTCTGCGGGTCAATCGCTGCCCGTCTAACAGCGTCAAGTCAGTCGATGCACATCTAATGAGACCGGAGCGCTGTTTACTATGAAATAATTAGGTTTATCCCTCAGACGAGATAACATGGCTGAACCAACAAACAAGGACAGCTGCGCGTACGCCAGGAGCAGTTTGCTCATACACACAGACAGGCTGCTGCATTCGCACGTAATGAAAGGGGAAAACCCCGGCGCACCCTCTGTAAGCACGCCAGCCCCCCTCGCAAAGTGTCCGGTAAACAATTAAACACGGCGTACATCCATGCATCCAAGCCCCTCTTCTCTACCTCAACAAAAAAGCCAATTATCACCCTGTCTCTCCTCAAGACAGACCCCTAATCATCCAGCCCCAACCCCGGAGCCCTTAGCGCTCTGAATCAAGCCCCAGATTAATTGCCGTAAAACAACCGTTGGCGGCGGGCGAAGAGGCTCGGAAGAAGCCCCGGCCGGACGCACGCAAGCTCAGGTGACCTCATGTCGTGTTATTAGTACAAATATGAGTTAAGGAACGAGGGGGCAAGAAGCCACATCTGGTGGCAGAGAACAGCACCGCGGGCGCAGGGAAGGCATGGTGAATCTCACCTCAGGCACTAATTATCGTACTCTGTTAATTGTTGCCTTTGCCTGTCGAGGCTTTTGGATGGCGGCCAATGGCATATGCAACAAGGGCACACATCAGCAGGGGGTCATATTGCCGTCCCATAGTGCTATGTGTGTGTGTGTGTGTGTGTTTTCTATGTACTGTAATAATGACACAGGTGGTTGGTAGCTGACAGGGGAAATGGCTTCTGGGCATTTTCTGTGCACACACACAAATAGGCTCCCACAAACAGCCACACCTGGACAGCAATCATACGGACAGTGAAGTCTCACTCTCCCGGCAGGGAGAGAGCAGAAGAGTGTCAGTTAGAGTCATGGCACCCCCGTGCGCACAGGTGTTGTCAACAGACTGCAAACACCTGTCCGCCACCAGCGCGTTGTTGTTTCGTGAACCCCGCCACAGCGTCCAATACCTGTTGATTTATGTACCTGGCTTGGCGCGTGAGTAGTGTTTCCAAGCACACGTCGTCATGGCAGTAATAGGTTGAAATGTTTACTTGCCTGTGTGTGTACTTGTGTGCATGCAGGATATGTGATTCATGCCGATGTTTCAGGAGGAAATTCGCTTTTAAGTGCGCTCACAAATGACACCGCTCGGCCAGTAAAATGTATAAGAAATAAAATGGCATTGCCTGGAGCCCATTTTCATTACTGATTTTTGTGCTCTGAAGTTAGTGTTCTGTGGGTTGTTGCTGCCAAATCAATTGCATTTAGGTTATTTGAGGAACAAGCATGTAGTCAAACTCGCCGATGGTAAGTAATTAAACGTTAGCTTAAACCCTGTAGTCTGCACATCAACAGAATTGTATTGGTTGGCTCAGATATTATATCTACTGTCCAATCTTTGTTATTTAAGTGAAAAATATGAACATACTGTCTGAAAGTATTACAATATTCTCCTCATTTGCGTTATAGCTCCCTCACTGCTTACTGTTAGTGTTTTAATGTTTTGAAACTGTGCTCGTAGCTTTAGGACAAGGGGTAGAGAAGATGTGAGCCTATCAGCTCTGTCAGGGGAGGAGTCTAGAGGGAAGTGAGCCACCCAGCAATATGCGTAGCGGTTAGTTAGCCAAATGTGGGGGCAGGATTTGTGGGACAATAGCATGGCCGTTGACTAGGGATGTTGAGGTTAATCTCAGTTAGAATTCGTAAATCGTGATTAATCGTTACAACTTTGAAATCACTACTTTAAAACCTTAAAAAGTCTGTGAATATAGGCAAATTTGAGTTCTCTAACGTTACCCGTTTTCTTTTTCTAAACAATCTACTCTGTAGTAGCCTATTTACTCCCCTCTGTGTTCAGAATGTTAGTGGACACCTCTGTGGCGCGTCAGTTTATTCTCCCTGCTAAATGCTTGGACAAGTTGCGCTGTTGCGTGTCTACATAGTGAGGATGGTGGAGGAACGTGCGATCCCTGAATTGTATCCGCCGTATCACGATAACTGTGAAATCGTGGTTATTTCTTTCACAACTAACCATGCCACCTAATTTCAGACCGTGACATACTGTACCTAGGGCTGACCTGCCTATAATACTTTGCAACATGTGGGGAAATACACTATACATAACACATGTTCACTAAATGAATAAATAACTGCCACATTAAAACATTTGGGCCACTAAAAAATTTTTTTTTTCAAGATTCTTCTTCTTTGTGTGGGTGTGTGTGTGAACCCTCTGAACACAGGGCCCTGAGGGTCCCAGTTTGAGAAGTACCGCTTGCACTGAATGCAAACCACAGTTCCTCCGGTCAGCCCAAAGCTAAGTATCGCTCTTTGCCAAGCTTCTTGAAAATAATAGCACAATTCAGTGGCAGCCGTGTGCCGGAGTAGTCGCTGCCACTGCTGTTTGACATTTTCTGGAAGGGGACACAGTTCCCTCTGCCTCACGGTTTCATGTTTGACAGAATGTAAACCAGCCAACCGCGCCGAGCCAAATGGGCTCCATCTGAAAGGTCAAGAACTCCTCACAGCAACCTGCCCAATCAGAGCGGCGGAATCGGCTGTCATGATTGGAGGAAAACTGAGGAGTGAGGAGGAGGATTGGTGAGTGGCCTGAGGGCCCACGCTTCTCAGAGCGGAGCAATTACCAACCCAGTGAGACGGTTAGCTAATTTTGCCTCATAGTGTAATCATATGGTAAACATGCTAACATTGCACGGTGCTAGTCTGTGACGAGGCAGCATTAGCGTTGTTTTCCATATAAAAGGTTTTAATAGTACAGTTTGTTGCAGTTGTGTAGCGTCTCTCGTGGTCTTATAACCATCAAACGTGAAAATACAGCAAACAATTTGTGTATGTGCAAAACAGGAAGTTCTGGCCTATATGTCCATGAGTGTGTTCTGCATTAATTTACCTTGATAAATAAACAAATAGAGTAGCCTCTGTTGTCTAGCTTGCTTAGCTCAGAGCGTGCCACCTTTACAGGAAAACACAATTAAGGGTCACTTCTTCTCAATTGTCTGTGTCCAAGAGAGAACATGGGTACACACACAGTTTGCCCATTAGCATCTGCTAGCTCCTCAAAGTCAACTGCTGTAATCAGGTTGTCATTAGTCCGGTCACCTGACAGGCCTGCTTTGACACGCCAGGTCTTAATTCATCCCTTGCTTTCACAAGGAAACAAATGATAACACCTGTATATGTTTTAGTAGCAAACAAGCAGTTGGTTAGACGTATTTAATGAATCATTGGTCATCGTTAAAGGCTCTGTACGAAAATATTATAAGAAATCTGCATAATAATCGCATTAAAAAAAAGGGGGCAGTATAGTCTGGTGGTCTAGGCGTTGGACTCCCAGCCGGAAAGGTCGTGGGTTTGATCCCCGGAGGTGGCCTACCTGTAAGCATCCTTGAGCAAGATGCCTAACCCCTACCTGCTCCATGTAATAGCAGCATGTAATTGTAAGGCGCTTTGGATAAAAGCGTCTGTTAAATGACCTCATTCTATTTATAATCTCTATATGAAATCTTTATTTGAACATATAATGTTATATAATATATCTATGAAAGTATAAAATGTAAAAAAAAGAAGAGATATGTTAATATATAAAGTTAACATATTACATGTGTATACTTTTTTTAAAAATATGGGAATAAATAAACTCCAGAACAAAATTGTAGCTAAGTTCTTACGTTAAGTATTTGATGTATTCAGCAGAATTGCAGCTTCATAAGTGATCTTTTCAATCATGCAAGCAGCCAGTTTGTCAGAATAAGTAGCATTTATTCCAAATAGCGGGTATATAATTTTTTGTAAGTGCCACAAATCTGCCATCATTATATTCATTTTTAATACCCGCTATTCAGCTGACTCATCACCTTGGACGTTATAATATGGAAAAACATGGTTTTGACAGGCTAATACCTTTAAGCACTTGCAAATCACCCCCTACGGAGAGTCATTACTGCTTCCAGTGGATCAAACCCCACAGCATGCCAACCCAGGACTGGCAACACAGTGTCACATTCAGGACTGTGGTGTACATTCAACCCTTATCGACGATTTTAACAACGTTAGAGATAACTCGTCATGGTCGAAAAATACAATTAATGAGCTAGCTATCTCGTTAGCATGGACACAACACCGAGGGCTAATTTGGGACGATTTTACCATAATGATTTCATGCTACCAGCACTTCATATTAAATCATAATTTAAAGCAAATTGTTATTGCTCATACGCTGACCCTCTGATGGGGCATATTCCGTCTACAAAAACGACTCGGTAATCCCAAAAATGACACAATGATAAATTAAGCTATCTTCTGTCGCGTTAGCGGCTCAATGGCGTACAATCCAGGCCTGGAAAAGTACAGCTTAAATCCTGTAGCTAAGTCTTTCTTCTCCCCTGGGCCAAATTCGCAAAAGCGGGTCAATGCAGACACCCCCCCACCACCACCCTTGTGAGTACACTTCCATTCATTTATAATAAAGCTTCCCTCTACAATGTAAATTGGGGTTCTCAAACAGCCAGTGTTTTGAGAGCTGATATAGTCCGGCTACTAGCCCCCCCCCCCCCCCCCCCCCCCCCCCCCCCCCACCCAACCCCCCCCCCCCC
>JAOEHI010000894.1:0-42009 GCA_025447815.1 Percopsis transmontana
AGGCAGGCAGGCAGGCAGGCAGGCAGGCAGGCAGGCAGGCAGGCAGGCAGGCAGGCAGGCAGGCAGGCAGGCAGGCGACTATTGCCTGTACCTACCTGTTAAATAAAACAAGTCAGACTCGGTTGGCGTTGCATTCAAGCTGTCATTTCGTCAGTACCCTAACCTTAACCAGTGTAGCAGCTGAATTGCATGCTGACACAAGCACGTAACAGCACATTTAGAAAGCCAGAATTGGTCAGTTGTATTGAAACACTGACTTGTCCAAAGACATAATGTGGATACCCTTTGGTGTGACTTGTGATTTTTCTAATGCCTAATTCTATTCACAGTTTACATTTTATTCTTAGCGGGTACAAATGTGCTGTGGTACGACTAGCCTGTGTGTGTGTGTGTGTGGCACCCACCAACATGCAGGCGTCCCATGTTAAGCAGGGCTTTGTCCAGGTACAAGTGTGGTTCTCTGCAGCTTCCCACCAGAAGGAAGGGGACAGAGAGGAGGGGCGGGGACTCCATTTGGAAACTCCACAATGACTCTTCTACACCCGGCTTCTCCGCAACATACGCAAACCCCACCTACACACATACACACAGGCAGGCAGACAGACAGAAACATAGGCATTGATACAATCAGAAAGACAGAGGCACAGTGAGACCTTTAACAGCCCTGTGTGTGCCCAGGCTTACCGCTTGCTGCTTTCCAGGCAGGATGGTGGCGTTAGGTGTGAGGCAGCGAAACGGGCCTGGACTCTGTTCCACACATCTCCACTGGAAGGTGCAAGCCGTACTGGTGGGGTTCAGTACATGAAAACGCCTGGGGAAATTGGCAAATGTACACAAATACACACATTGGTCAGGCCTACACAATCCTCTTTCATGTTGATTATTGCTCATTATTACAGATTATCAGGAAATGGCATGCCTGCTTAAAGCACCATTAAGTAGAATATGTAGAAAATCTGTCCAAATTTCAACCTGCTATCAGAATACGTATCATTGAGGCCTGGGGTCCTACTTCAACAACCCTTCAACAAGTTTTCTACTCTCGTTATCAATTCTGCCTAATTCTATGAACGCCAAATTTGGGCGTGTTTCTCAAAGTCAACGAAGGATCGGCTGCTATTTCACGGATGCTATGTCATCGAATCCCACCGAAGGACTGTTCCGATGTACCCACAATCCTATGCTTGAGGAATTGGAGGCGGGACCTTTTCAATGACGCACACCTGCACACTCGCTAGACTCTTCCATTATGTGTTCTCCGAATGCCAAGAAGGAGTCTTGCCTCGCCTTTGAAGGACCTGACTTGAAAAGACCTGTCCTACTAAGGAAGTATGCTTGACTTTGAGAAAACACCCAGAGACTGCTGGAGGCCATGTTTATTAGCCTCAAGTTGGTTTTGAAATCTGTTGGGAAATTACCTTCTCCTGCTGGGGAAAAAAGGATAGTCTAGTGGTTAGGGCAGTCTAACCCCTACATTGTAATTGTACTCATGTAAGTCGCTTTGGATAACATCTGTTAGATGATACATTTGCTAAATTGTAACATGCTTAATAGCCATTGATATGTCCATTAAATGTCCCTCTTAAAGGAGCACTTGTCACCTATGATTAAATATTCTGCTGATAGATTGACATTATAAGAAGAGATGAAGGGTAATAGCTTGTATTCTCCTCATACCATTCACGTTTAAAAACAGCACAACAGGTGTGGTACCTAGTAGTGGATTTAGAGCAGCCAATGGAGAAGAACTCTACAACCCTGGTTTTGGGGTCCAAGGGGCTGTACTCAACGCTGCGGCGGTTCCCCGTGATGTAGTCGGACTCTTCCAGCATGAAGTGACACGCTGGCAGCAGGCTGTCACCGCACACGGGTATACAGGGAGGCTGAACCCCATCCTGGAGGTTGGGGATACTGCCACACACAGATACACATGAAGATTCGACTAGATTAGACCACGCTACACGTAACGTACAACATAAGTAGAGTGGATTGCCCAGTACCTGCAGATCAGACTGCCGTGGTACCGTGACACTTCCTGAGGCGTGAAGTGGACTTTAAAGGTGAGTGTGGCTGCAGGCTCCAGACTCCCCATGCTGGGCTCCACCCTGAAGGGAAGCTGCTCAGGAACTCCTAGTGTTATAGCCTCTATGCTGGCCAGGGCACTGGACGGACGCTCAACCAACACCAGCGGCCGGGAGGAGGGGGTCTCACCTGCGCGACAGACAGCACTGGCTCTCAACCATACGCCCTGTACACCAACACTGTGTCCCAATAGGCTTGTGTTACTGCTAGTGCTACAGAACGGCTCCCCCTCGCTCACTACACTGGAGGGTAGGAGCAGTAGATTGATTAATTGGGGCAATCATGCGGTGCCTCCATTTTCCTTTGTTTGCCCCAATTTAAGTGTAATTTCGATGTATATTAAGATGAGATAGAAGTGAACTAATTAAACATTACAGTTTAATAAAAATGGCAAGGGGAAATGTCACAAAATACAATATATATACACCCGTAAAACTATACTGTATATACCCGCAAATACGCCTGGGCTTAATACGACAGGACTTAAATTAATGAATGAATTTCGCCTTTTGGCTCAGTAAAGACAGGAAAAACTATCAAATTGATTATTTCAACAAGTATAAATATGAGTATTAGAGAGTATAGTATAATAATTTGATTTGGATTTATTTAAAAAAACGTTTTGATTATTTTGATCGGTGGACCCTTACGGACTAAAGGAATATAAATAATCGAGGAATGGACACATATTCTAATTTTATGACTGCTTTAAAGGTAGGAAGTCGCCACTATTTATGTCTCTCCTGTTTACCATTCTGGTAAATCTGAACAAATTATACTTTGGTGCTCATGGTTTCCGTAAAATGAACTGAACAACTGAATTGTGGAGAATCTAACCAATCTAACGCTGTGTAGCATGTCTATATTGACAAAAGTTTCAACATGTATATTTGTATGCGGGATCTAAGCATCTTAGAACTAGCTCTACACATCCAAAGAACTTCTATAAAAACCAGACCAGGCGTCTAATTGAGACAGGCTTTGATAGACACTTATATTGAGAGTTTCCTGACTAAAGAGAAACAATTGTGTAACTCACCAAATCAGAACGGTCTCATGGGGCAAGTTACTCATAAGAAATGAATGCCTTCTAAAACATATACATGTATATGGTTATAATACCATATTGGTGGCTGACGTCACTGACTGGATCCATGAGGACGTTCCAGGAGTACTCCAACTTAACATTGCCCTTGTTGACCAACTCCAGGCTAGTCACACACACACACATACACACACACACACACAGACACACACACACACACAGACACACACACACACACACACACACACACACACACACACACACACCAGATTAGTAAATGTGTTGGGCTGACAATGACAGTGATGCCCCAAACATCTCAACACTGAATATTTAATGTCACCATGCCATCGGAAAGGACAAGGACACAAGGACAAGAACTGTAATGTTCTTAACCTAAAATCATACAGCCTTCGCAGAGGAGGACTCACTGGTGCACCCTTTTATGGAACAGCATGGTGTCCTTGAAGCAAATGGGGTCAATGTTGCAGCTAAACTTAGTGTAGTCACACACGGCGCTGATCCGCAGCTCAAGATCACTCCGAGATCCTGCCACCACCGAGCAGACCGGCTCAGCTTTGGTTCTCACCACCTGTAGGCCCAGACACAATCACAGTGTTAAATCCCAACAAATCTGGTGGCACGCTGCTACACTATCACGTTATCAAGCTATCGCGCTATCATGCTATCAAGCTATCAAGCTATCGTACTATCAAGCTATCACGCTTTCAAGTTACCCAGCTATCACAGATAAGAGAACAAGATAGTCGGAGTGTGGACCTTGTTGTCCTCCTGCTTTGCCGAGGTGGGCGGCCACCACACTGTGCGCTCAGAATCATCCCAGTCGGCTACCTGACCCAGAGGTTGCTGAAAGTCCACCTGACATAGCTTGCACTTCATGGGGTTTCCAGCTAATGTCACCGGGTCATTGGAGGAGAAGGTGACAACCACTTGTTTGGAGCAGCCAGCATGAAGGTGCCCCACCTGTTGAGAACACACAAGGGCCATGGTAAAGGCAATTCGACTAGACCTGTTCTGATGGTATTTAGCGTCCTACACAATTCTTTGCAGAACTTTTCTTTGGACCGAGGCCAGACCTCAGAGATTGTCAGCATGTGCTGTACCTTTGGAGAGAAGGACACCTGGGGACAAGCCAAGGGCCACTCGAACCTCAGTGCAGCACTCTTGCTGTGGTTGGTCATGATAAAGTGCTCCTTATGGAGATTTCCCACGTAGCAGTGCCCAAAATCTAGCACCTCATAATCACCTGTGGCATATAAAGAGCTTTGATTAGACTGAAATACCTCAACATTATATCAACAACCGATAAATATGTTTGGAAAAGATAAATATTAGGTCCACAAAAATTATTCTTATGGTTGTCACTCAACAATTGACATTATCTGGTAGAATAAATAATGGACGGAATACAAAATAATGTTACTTGAATAAATACATACTATAAATTAGCTCATGATAGCCTCTTCTCTCCCCGGCCTTGTACTCATACCTTCCTGTTCCTCTTGCAATGGCCTTCTGAGGTTGTCCAGGGAGATGATGCCCTGGTAGGCCTCTCCTTGCAGTTGTACAAGGGTCTTGTAAGGGTTACCGTCCACCACCACCACTATCTTCCCTGTGGCGCTCAGCGGCAGTTTGGAAGAGAAATTCACCTCAAACTCCACCTGCTGTCCTATCCGGAGCATGACAGAGGCATTCTGGGCCTCCTGGAGCTCTGAGGGGAAAAAGAGGAGTTGCTAAATACAATGCATGTGGAAATGCCTGGGCTAGGAAACATCTGCAGTTGTGTTTAAAGATAATATAGAGTTTCATGTGAGGCTGTACCCGATCCAGCGGTGGCTCCTAGCTGCAGGGACTGGACAGTGCAGGCATTCCCAGCAGCAGCTTTCAGAGTGAAAGCCCCCTGGTCATCCTGCATGTCAATGTAAACCTACACAGCACACAAACAGCCCACGACTTTACAGTGTGTAGGGACGTTTGCTGTGTACAGTACATGCGGTTGGAATGGAAACCAAGGAATGACGCAGGAGTCTCACCTATTATTCCTCATTGTAACAGCATGTTCACTAACCTGAGCCGCCACTGTCCCGTCATTCCTCAGCACCAGAGGCAGGGTGTGCCTGCGTCCCACCAACAGGGATCTGAACGCCAGCAGGGGGTTTCCCTGGCTGTCCCGCCGGGCTGGGTGCACCACACACACATCGGGTAGGTTGCCCTCTCCTATCAGCTGAAACGTAAAGTCCTTGTTCTTCACCATGGACGACATACTGACAAAAAAAAAACATCAGAAAAGACAGGGTTAGAGTTAGCCATAGTTGTATATGTGCCCGCAGACACACACACACATAAACAACGTGTACCTCTTGGGCGTGTCCTCCAGTGAAGCCTGAAATACAGCCTGGTAGAGCTGCAGGGCCGGCGGACTGAAGGTGACTTCAGCAAAGCAGTGAGACTGGCCGGCAATGGACAGTTTATCAGGAGACACCGCAAAAAACTCCTGCAGGAGGCGAGAGGAAACTGCTGAAGCAACGCCGGCGGCCATTGACCCATCTACCCATCCAACCAATGACAATACGTACATTCTCTACAGGGCTGATGGACAGTTTGAGGCTGCAGGGCAACTTGCTGGCATTGGTGAGTTTGAAGCGGGCGCGGCCGCTGCATCTCACACGGACACCGTTGAAGACAAATGTCTCGTCCTCCCGGACATACACGCCGTCTGCTTCACAGTACGGCTCAGAGATGAGTTCACTTTTGCTGTTACATAGATAGTGCTCCTCAAAGATGGAAGCGTAGTCTAATCCTATCTCTGCACAGGGGGAGAGAGAAACACACAGAGAAACACAATAAAAGAGAATTAATAATATACCCATTATTTAGTTTGGCATTAGAATGAACTAGAATTACAAATAATTATTACTGTTTAGTTTACTGTAAGTTAGTTGTAAGTGAAAAAATATTTCAAATTACATGTGCAGGTGAGGAAGTAAATCCTCCCACAGTATTACCATGATCTATGGCATGCAGATTAAAGATGACAAAACATGATAAGCAGTGAGTGGGGTGCAAAGTCAGCGTTGAGAGTTCAGCTCAACTGTCAGTACGCCATCACATTCATTTAATTTAACTTAAAAAAAATGAATAATAATGGAGAAACATGGTGACATTCTACCTTCTAGAATGATACACAAAAGGTGTAATCTGATTGGACGTGCTTTGAAAGGTCAGCTGCGAACCAAGTCAAAGTCCAGATACCGTAAAGGTGGAATATCTGCGATTCTGCAGCGCTGATGTTAGCTAGGCTGGAAGGTGACACTCTACCCATAAGAAAACAATACCCATCTACAGCATTTTATCTACACATAGCTCCAACATGTCGCATTTGTTACTAAATCTAGGCCTTTGTTTTTAGAATACGCCTTACATTTGGTGACTGGTCACAAATCAAGTGTGTGTATAGCTCTTACCGGGCAGACAGACTTCAGCTAGGAGCTGGTAAGCAATGCCTTCAGGCTGGTCTGCGGGGTCGCGCCCACTGATGTCAAGAAACAAACACTCCTTAAAGCTTCCCAGGTGTTTCGTCTGACACCCCACTGTGACCATCTCCTCAGTGGCCGGCAGAATAGTACCCCAGTTGGGCGACACCGTAAACATCCCCACATTCAGGCACTTCTGCAGGGACAGGCGGGAGAGGAAAGGAGAAATGAGGAAATGAATGAACCTGTATCAATTAAAAACATTTCCTCAGACCTTTCAACAAAAATATGTTTATTGGGGTATAGTTGTACTTTAAGGCTGCGTTCACATGTAACTTCTTTGTTAATTAATGAAAAACGCTGGCCAGAGCACTTTTTCTTGTAGAAAAAACACTAACAGCGTTTGTTTCAAAAAGCAACTGAGAGCATCTTTTGTTACCATAACAACAGCTACTGCAACATTTTCGTGATAACAGTTACAAAATGTTGAGAAAGGATTTCAGTTTTCCCCAACGCGGTATGGTGCTTACTATAATTTAGTGCTACCTTCTCCACCGCTACCGTCGTCATTTTTGGTTATAGGAAAATGAGTTATCACTACTCCGCTTGTGACTGGTGAGCTGTCAAAAAAGCACTTGACAGGGGTTTTTTTTCTGATAGGGTTAACTTTTTTTCAACTGAAAAAGACACCCATTTTTTGAAAACACGCTCTAGGCTTCTCCATAGGATTATAATGTAAAAGAGACGCCGACAGTTACATGACAAATTACGTGTGAACGCAGCCACATTCAAGAAGAGGCACTGCTTAGTTTCCACTGCTTTCTCTGCACTGACCGATTTCTGTCTGTAGGACCGGCTGTCAGAATGCGCTCTTGTCCCATCAGGCCTGTAAGAAAGAGTTACTATGGTGATGACGATGATGATGATAATGATGATGGTGGTGGTAGCTATGGTCAATACAGATTTATTTCAAGTTACGTCTACACCAACAGAAGTTAAAACCTCTCATTGGAATTTCTCTTCCCCCACATAATCTCAGACCTACATAATGTTTTATGTCTGTGTACCACTGTGTGTTGTAGTCAGGGAGTTTTAAATACAGGGATGCAACAAAAATTTAATTTAGATAAAAAATAATAAAATATAAATATTTATTGTTCTCTCTAGCTTCATTGCTGCTGCTGCTGCTGCTACTAATTGGCTAATACAGATGTCAGTCAAACCCATTAAACATTACCTACAAATATTAATAAACCTTTAAACATTTTTTTTATTTCAGGAGCGTTTGTGATGATATTTTAGTTATATTATCAACCATTTTAAATAACAACAATGTATTATTTTTTAAATAATTCCATCCTAACTGTGGGGCCTATTTCCGTCCATTGGCTAACCACTGGCACAGTTGGCATAAAACCTGTTTGACATGGTGACCTTGGGCACAAGTTGGTACGTTTCTCATAAGTCACCAAAGTTGCAAATTTGTTCAAAAAAATAGTAGTTTGCATCCCTTTAAATATCGATGTTTGAAGTGGTTATTATATTTTTCACATTGGATTTGTCATATGGCTGGTGTGTGTGTGTATGTACATTTCTCAAATATTAGAAAAAATTAAAATATTCATACATTTACAATGAACTACATGTCATTGGTGAATTCAAATAAAGTATTTAAACTGTGTGTCCTACTTAAGCGAGGAAGGAAGGGAAGACTGACAGAAGATCTGGAAGTGTGTCTTGAACTCTCCCTCATTTCTGATGGTTATTGTCTGGCTCGACTTAGAGCCGCATTTCATAGGGCCAAAGTCGATTCCCTTAGCTGGTGTGATGCTGTACCTGAAACAGGGGCCACACACACACACACACAGAATCCTGTCATCTGCAAACACATGTAGGAGGCCTTCTACAGACATAAGAGAAGTCAACTGTAACAATACTAGAACTTTCTACACTGGTATCAGTTTCAAGAGTTATGAGTGTTCTCTCACCTGGTGAAGAAACTGCGGACTGAAACTTTGATGGGAATGTCCCCAACAATCTCTCCATTTCCAATACCGGGGTCCATTACCTGCGCAAGAAGATCACCTGGCATTTATTTAACGGATTGTATATCTCAAAATGTGGATTCAACAAAGCCAAACCACAGCCTGTGAAGACAAGCAACACCAGATTTCAACACATGTATTGTGATGTCATTCCGTTAAAAGTGTTCCACAGAGGCAGACCTGGCAGTGCAAAATTGGTTGTTCTCTAATGCAGATCTCCTTGTTGTGTCTAAACTCTATGTGGACAGTGTAGGACAGTGTAGGCTTCAGGGTGCTTTGTTGTGGTGTAATTTTGAATAGCGAGGCCGGGTCTGGCTGTGACGGCGCTGTTCGCACCAGGGTAAACCTTTTGGGAAGAAGAGTAGACAATATTTAACAACAGATGAATAGTGAGTCAGTACTCAGCAATGGAAAGCAGGACAAACGATTATCCAAATGATGGCTATGATGTTATGATGGGATAGTTTGATTAATTGATTGATTGATTGTGTAATAGAGGATTTAGTGGTATTGAAAGAGTAGCAATACAGTGTGGAAACCAAATAATGCACACATTTAGTCACACTGCACTAGAAAGTCAGTAATGTGGTGGTTGGGACTCACTTGTAGCCTATCTCAAATTTTCCATTGTTTGTCAGCTGGATGCACTGCTTGTTCTCGTCACAGATTCTGAGGGTGCCAAAGTCCAGAGAGCTATCTACACATGGAAGAGAATGATAGAGCAAAGCTTCCTGCATCAGAAAACTGAATGAATGTATTACACCTGAAAAGTGGTTCTGTTCATCTCTATTGAATGAATGAATGAATATGACTGTGATGTCATCAGAGGTTGGGGTTCATGCTTCACATCTTGAAGTATCCCTGAAGGTCAGGTTAAAAGTGTTTTTCCAACTCAGGTATTTATTTTTCTTTTATGTTAGGTTGCAGTGGTCTGTAGGATCCTGACGCTTACGATGACATCACAGTGTGTGAACTAGTCATTTGTTCAGATTTGAGCAAATGATGAGCTAGTAATGACTTTATTTATATTTTCACTCTCTCTGTGAAGGATTGTTGGGATCATAGTTTGTGTAGTGAGTTTTTTTAGCAATATTCCTGCTCTGCAACCGTGCAAGCCGTCTAAGACTTAGAAGCGTGAAGATATGTTCGTGCAGTGAACTTTCTGCCAGTGGCCATGTACTTTGTTATTGTTGCTGTAAAACTGAAGAAGGGAGGGGGTGGAGTCATGAGCGTCAGTCTTACTTACAGTACCTATTAGGTTAAAGCATTTTTACGGTCTGTGGAGTTTTACCATTGTGAGATTCAGGAAAAGCAATGGCCACACAAACATCATGCACTTTAGTTTCGATCAGTATACATTCCGTAGCCACAGTTCCCAGGATTTTATCTGTATCCGACACCTAGGACACACACACGCACGCGCGCCGAACACACACACACACACACACACACACACACACACACACACACACACACACACACACACAAACAAATCAATACATTAAGTCCACACAAACAGATAAACAATTGAAACCCGGCCCGGTGACCTTTTTGGATTTGCATCTAAATAGTATACAGATATGATTGCATTCACAAATAAAAGTCCCGAGTAGCCAGATCTAAATCAGCTTGACCCTTCCAAATGCAAATTAGCACCCATAGACGTCCTTTATTCACCTCCACACTCTATCAGTAGGTGGTGCACCCAACATTTGTTAGATGTGTTCTTGTAATGTAAGTAATGAAGGGCAGCATGGGTGACGCTGTTCCCAATGCTTTTTGAGTGTGTTCACACTTTTATTTTTACATGCTTTGCTATTCAATCACCCAACACGCGAATGCTCGCTCGGCTACAAACCCCGGGCGCTCCTGTGCTTTTCCAGCCCTTTAGCACTGTAGGTCAGCCGTGCCATGTGTCGGTGTGAGTGTACCTCGAGGTGTATGGACTTCTTCATGGGAAGTAGCTTCAGGGCTCTGAAGTGGAAGCCTACGCAGAAGGAGGACTGAGGCGGGATGATGCCTTGCACATGGGACACGTTGAATTCCACGCCCAACTCCTCCACGCCCCTGAGTCTCCAGGCCACCGGCAGAGCTGTCCTGTTACGCAGCGTCAGAGTACGGCTTTCCGGCCTACACAGTAAGGTATATATGTCAAATTATCTTCTATAAGTAATTATTGTTATTTTTGTTTTCATTTTAATGTTTCAATTTAGCCCAAAGTGATATATGTCTATAAACTTTAATTGGGCATCTGATTCACGAGTCCACAGATCCTAAATGAATATGGACAGCTACCGGCGTTGTAAGACCCCGTCAAAGTGTATATGTTTGCTGTCCATCTCCAGCTTTGGCATGACTCCACTGCAGGACAGGCGGATGGCGACCGGTTCAGGGTTGTCTTTCATTAAGCACACCACTCTGTCCTCCATCCTCCCCACGCTGGTGGGGTAGGCCCACACGGTCAGCTCCTGGAGGGGCCAGACCAGGGTGGATTTGTGACTGCGCTAGTGAACAGCAGAGCTTCACAGCAGAGCTAACCAGGTCTGTACTGATAAGGATAAGGACACCTCTGTCCACAGATCAGTTGTTGTAGCATTCAGTGTGATGGTAGATTCATTAATTCGCATAAAAACGTGCACATGTATTTAACACAATATAGAAAACATTGGTTTACAATGACAACCAAACAGAGAAACCTTTTATAAACAGTAAAAAGACATATCCAAAGTTCAGAATGTGCACTTGCATGAGACAGAGGCGCCTACCTTTTTCTGGTCAGGTTTGAGGGTCATGGTGGGGGGGTCTAGTAGAAAGGTGGTGCCCGTGACGTCTCTCTCAAAGCAGATCTGGATCTCAGCCTCCATAACCGAGTTGTTATGGATCACCAGGTTCTGTACATTCTCTACAAACCTCTTCCGCTTGTATCTACACACACACACACACACAGAGACACAGTAATACACTATTAAGGAGACTTAATGTGACCATGTCTGTTTATTAATATAGTCTATTGTCTACTGTGTGAGTGGCAAACACACACACACACACACACAGTCCATTTTCAATGTTTTAACTTTTAACTTAAATGTTTTCAACTTCACTTCACGTAACCTCACTGGAATTATAGGGCTTGTTGAAAGAAGTGAAACATACATGTCTCTGAGTTACATAAATATCATCTCTCACATGGGGATATTTTTTACATATCAAATTCTTAGGGTTAGCGGCTGCAGTCTCTCACCCATCTCTGGTCTTGCCACAGAGCAGTGGACCGAACTCAAAAAAGCCCGGTTGGACGACGTAGGTCTTATGAAGTCCGTCTTCTACACGAAGGACCTTCTTAGTCTGGGCAAAAATAGACCTGAGAAAATTGCATAGTCACAGATTACACAATTACACACATTCAATGATAAAGTCTTGTGAGTTTTGTTTAATTTCTAAACAGAAAAGCTTGTCCTTCCCCCTCTGTGTGACACAATAGGGACTTTAAGCAACAATGGCTCCTGGGAAGGCTACGGTGCCTGAGAGTGAATATGTGTTGATGCCATAGGCTTGGAAATCAAATTACTAAGCAACAACTCCTCACGTTCAGAGGTGAGGCTTCGGAAAAAATAGTCTTTTAAAAAATTTTACTATTCAAAGTATAGTGTCATTATCTATTGTTAACAGGTTTTCACTCTCCTAAAATGTACAGTTTGCACAGGGGCAAAATAGCATAGGTTTATTTCCGATTGCTGTATAGATTGCTAATAGATTGCTGTACTATTATTATGGTAGTAGGAGCAAGAGCAGGAGCAGACATTTTGAATGGAATTGTTTTCTTTTGGAAGCCAAACTATCTTTTAAATGTTTCATTGTCCATTTCCTTTTCTGCTACCTAGTACATCTACAGTACTGTATGTAGCTAAATGAATGTGAACATAGAATACTGATCAGGGACATGAACTGACTTGTAGTCTGTAGAGATAGAAGGGACGCAGCACACTCCGCTACATACAACTTTGTAGCATCTCTGGGTCCCGAGCACTTCAAAGTTAAACGTCTGGTGAAACTTTCCTTGAATGGAAACGGAGTGGAAACAGATCTTCAGCTTCACCTCCTCGCCAGCCGGCACCACCCACCGGAACTTTGTCGGCCTGCACACAGAACATGCACACACACACACACACACACACACACAATAACAGCAATATGACATTATTGTGCGCAGGGCAACATTACCAAAACTCACTTGAATATGGTGTGCTCCATGTTCTAGACATGTGCACCAATATCAACAATAGGGCCACAGAAAGGGCAAAACATCAAAATATGTCCACATAGATAAAACAATGTTAACTACAGATACTTTTTGATGGGGTTTGAGCTTACTTCTGTGAGTTTTCTGTTATTTTAGCCAAGGAGGACGGGTCTGCGCTCTTCGTACCGCTCATGGCCCCGGTACTTTCGTTGTCCTCTGTGTCCCAGTCCTTTGACGTTGTGTTCTTTATGGAGAAACAGCCGCAGACCGGCTGGCCGCTAGGCTCCGCCCTCGCTTTAGGGAAGGGAACGACTGAGAAGGTGATGGGCGGGGGGACGGGGCGGATGCTGTGAGCCAAGCCCAAGCTCTCCAACACCTGAGGACACATAAGATTTAGAGCTAGCTATTGTGTTTGTTTGTTGTTTACAAATTAAATGTTGATGTTTCTACTCTGTGACACTGTTAACACTGTTAACACTGTTAAAAAAAACGTATGTCTTGTAAGCCTTGCCTACTGCCTAAGCTGCAGTTGCCCCAACATGCCTGAAAGTCACTTTTGTAATAGTAACTGCATTTATAATGTGTCACTGAGAAACCACCCAAGTGTATGTGTTATTAAAAAAAGGGCTCCCACTACTGCCCTGTCACTTACTATAGTCAGTTCTACAATGAGCCTGTACTGGCTTTACACGCTAATGGCCTACATGAAAACACGTGCGTTAACTGTACCGTCTCCAGTGGGGGCAGGCAGCTGGTCTGGAGTATCTGCGTGCTACTGGGCTGATCTCTGCCAGTCACTCTGTACACTATGTGAGGGATGCTGTCTGGCCGGATGTCCTCTGCCCCCGGGGCAGGGCCTGTCTGGCTGGGAGGCGGAGAGGTCATGGAATCTTTACTTGGCTTTTTCTTGGACGTCTTGCTGCGCCTCCGGCTTACGGCCTATAGGAAGGGTACAGATGGGTCATATTGGAAACGTTAGTGCCGCATTAGATACAATTCATCCCTATTTGATCGATTGATTGATTGGCTAGAGAGGTGGGTGGGAATCTTTGCCTTAAACTGGTTCAGGTCTGAACAGACCAGGTCTGTTTTTTTATCACCTATTTGTTTTATTTCCCTTCCTAAGACTCATTTGTATTGTGTGTATGTAGTCTGCCTTGCTAGTAAACACTTAAAACAGCACTCTCCCTGCCACACAGTGAAGCCACCTGTTTCTCTGGTTCTGGCACTTCGTTTGTGGAGAAGGGAGTCAGGAGCAGGCCCTGGGCCCGGTCCCAGTGCCGCAGGATGTGGGCCACCTGGTCCTGGCTCTGCTCATAGTCTCTGAAGTGAGACAGCAGCTGTTGGTCTGCCTCGCTCATATCCAAGTTGGTAGGGCTCTGAAAACGAGACGTTAACAGGCTCACTGTGAACATGTTTTGAAAGCCAAATTCGGAATGTACTGCCCTCTATGGGTTCCAGCCAAATCGGTGACGTAAATAATTGACAGTATCTGCTGATTCATTTGTATGTTGCGTGAGGCTGGTACACATGGTAGTGTCACACCTCAGAGCACACTAGTAAACTCTTAACTACCGGGGGAATACCCTCCATAAATGTAACTCAGATTATACCAGGTGGTCTGCTTGGTCATCTACAGGCACAGGAGAGTCCTCCTGTCCTTTCCTTTTTTTATTGGTCACTGCAAAAAAGGAAGATAATAAGGCATCATCACAGATTACCTTTACATACAGTATCTGAGAGCAAATGCTAACACCAAGAATGCAAAACCTCATACAGTGATAAATAGCAGTGGAAATTATATTTATTCACGTGAAAAAGTGAAGATTAGGTAACCAAACATAAGATAGCAAAAGAGTTCTGTTTACTAACTGTCACTGGTGGGGGACTCTTTACGTTCGTAGACGGACATTGTTCTGACTTCCTGATGGGGTGTCACCTGTAGAGCAATTGACAAACACAACAAGCACACACTGTGTTGGTGTTCTCTTTCACCTGGTGTATATACACTACATCTGTCAGGAGACAGTTGCAGTGTATAGACACCAGAGGGCAGGTATACAGGTACACTGGGGGTTCCGTTCGAAACAGAGGGCCGTTGCCTTGTTGCCTCGCTATCATAATAGACAGGTGTCTCAGAAGGAATTTAACTGCTGAGTGAAGGCATCTTCACTCAGCAGCATTTCTCCCCCGTTTCGAACGCAGCCTGAGTCTGTCAAGAGACAGCTAAGTCCCAGCCATGATGATCCACAACACGCACCTTTATGGCGTCACTTTTTTTCACCTCTTCCTCTATTCTCTCCAGCGCTTCCTGCTTCCTAACACACACACACACACACACACACACGGTAATTGGTTCAGAATATTTCAGCCCTAATGCTGACTGATAATAATGTTGTCTTTATCACTTTACTAACAACACCTATGACCATTATTTACTAATTAATATATTATTTTATTTGTATGTATTTTGTTTAGTATTTTTTAGTTTAGTATATGTATTTTGTTTGTGTTGACATAAACATTTGTGATTTGGCAAAAAAGCAGACAGGTCTGGGACCTGGTTCTAAGACAGTTTGAGCGCTCGGTTTCTGCACTCATTTACATATTTCTTAAGATGGGATTGTACAGTATGTCTCAGTGTAAGACAACAGACAGAGGCATTTTCACGCAAAAACGCGGCCCGTGCAAACTAGCAAAGCCATATGTATACATTTTTCAGTTTAAAACATGCAAACTCAGGTGAGTCAATTGTACTGAACACTAGCTTGCGTGTTCAGTGCCTTTGCTAACTGGGTGCAGTGTAGTATGAAGGGAAATACATGTGTTTCTGCTCCATGCGCATTCGTCGTCTTTGTCTTTGATCATATTCTTGCTTCTCCTCATCCAGCAGGGCGTCATATTGGGCTTCATCTATCTCCTGGAAAGCCTCTTCTCTCTCTCTGGCCTCTGAGCCCACATACACATATAAACCCACACAAAGTGCATACAGTATATACAACTAAATAATAAAAATGTATATTGATGAGTGTGCATTTTGTCTGTGTGTGTGTGTGTGTGTGTGTGTGTGTGTGTTTACCCTCAGCCTGTTTTTGTGCCGCTTCTCTCTCCTTCATGGCGGTGTATGAGTCTCTGAGCTCCACCAAGTACACGTGTTTACACTTTCCAAACGCCTTCAGCATCACCTTCAGAGTGCTGGCAGCCGGCCTGCAGTACACACTGTCCAAGCCGTCCATCACAGCGCCATAGAGACAATCGTCCAGCTGGGACAGAGAGACCGTCAGACTCAGTATACACCATCATCTTTTTATAGTGTGTAGGAGCCATTTAGTATTGAGGATGTTGAACCCTAGTGGGGATCATTTGTCCTGGATAATGCCAGATAAGTTATATTGATGACGCAATCCATGTGCGCAGTTATGTAAGTGCAGGTGTGTTGGAAGAGGAGGAGGACGCTAGAGAAACAGTTACCAAACCGTTTCACGGTGAGATGTTAATTTTTCTTTGGCTTTATGGTTGATACTTTAAAACAAACATTCTTCATCAACTGGACCAAATAAACAAAGGCAGCAGCTTCATCCATTAAGTTCATCTAACAAGTAAGTGAACAGGAAAACCACACTTGTAGTAACCGCGTTGAAAAAAACGACAGCATCTAAGTAGCTTATATTGACCTTTTAAAGAAAGCCGCTACATAGTGTGTGTGTGTGTGTGTGTGCGCGTGCGTGTGTGTGTGGATGAGGCGCCCTCTCACCTGTAATCTCTCAGACAGAATGTCCACCATTAGTTGTTCTGGTAAAAGCGAGCTGAGCATAGCGACGTCTCCCACCTGTCTTACAATCTCATCAAGCTGCAACTGATTATCCTGGTGTGGGCATAAAAATATATAAATATAACACCTGTGAACACCACAAATGTATCCATAAAACGTAAAAGTATTATTTTTATATTCTCTGTGTTTTAAATAATCCCGTGACCACCCTCCCCCAAAAACCCATCCGCAGCCCACCATTTGAAAACTACTGAGCAATAGCATCTAAACTGACATGATACGAGCTGCACCTGAACACAACATGAAGAGAAAGCGTACCAGGGAGGCTGGGGCCTGTGAGTCTTCAGTCATCTCTGGAGTCCTGGAGCTGGTGGCAGTGTTGCTCTCACTGTGTCTGGATGCAGCCTCCGTGGAACCAAGCATTTCTAAGGGGATCTCCTCTACTGTCTGTGCTGGAGACAGGACCAAAACACACAACACTGTAACTCTACCTCATCTCTATAACTCCAGTTTCAATGAACTGCGGGAACATAACATACCAGCACGACAGCAACAAACACAGCTGTTGGACATGGCCATGTTAGTATCTACTATATAAGTAAAATATTTGTCCCCCTGTATCTCTCACCAGCAACCTGGGCCCTCTTCTGAGCATGCTCTGTAGCAGCACGCTCGTAGAGCTGTTGTGCAGCCTGGCTGGCAGGCGAGGTGCCGCCGGTCAGAGCCTCTGTAACCATGGCGTCTAAACTGAGACACACCCCTCTGTAGTAACGCGCCAGGTCTGCAGCTGTTTTGGTCTTACCTTAAATTACACACACACACACACACACACCAACATCTAAGTTTTAAAATTCATTATTACAATTACAAAATATTAAATTACAAATAATAATTTCTAATAATACAAAAACAGTACAATTATGTATTAAGTATTAAAGCCCATCTCCAGTATTTTTAGTATTTTTGTATCACCCAGACCCCTAGTGTATCCTGTCCAACGGTCATACATACGTTGTTTAGCCTGCTTTACGCACCGTTACCATATTTAAACAGGTTTTAAGATTGAAATAGGTGAAATAGCCCCAATTGAGAAAAGAATACGTATAAATGTTTATACTAGAACTTTTATTTTAAATATGTTGTAGTGTGAGCCCATAAAACATTGATCTGGAAAAGCAAAAGAGCAAATTTATAGCAGCCTATCCATTTCATCAGCTGGCCTCCCACCTGCGAGAGGTGCTCCGTGCACGATCAAGGCCATGCCTTGGGGGTGAGGAGCCAACTGCACCTTGGCAGACAAGTGTGCGGCCCTGTAGCGTGCAACTGCGCTGGACACAGGGCCCATGTCCATCTTATCCTGTTTCCCTGAGGGAGGAACAGAGAGAGATGAGGTCACAGTAGTTCAGAAATAACATCACCAGCTCCATTAAGCGGAATGTGTTACATTTTCAAATCCTCTTATTTCAACCAGCTATCCAGCTACATAGGCGTTTGCCTAGGGCGCAAAATAAAAAAAGTGTGACCCAAACTTTCCATCCACCGCCTCTCACTGACCCCAGTGACCAAGGTGACCAACAGATGTAATGCAATGTCTGCGGTTCCATGGCAGATAAATTGCTGCGGCGAGTTGCGGTGCGTCAGCTCGACGACACAACATGACACAACACGTAGTAGCGATTATTGAACGCTAGGGCCCCCCCCACATGTATTAATTCCCACAAAGCTGCCATTGAACTCCCAGTTTAGCTGCTTTGAGTTTGAATGCTGAGCATAACGCATGATCAATGTAGGTTTATAAATTTGTAATTATTTAATGCTGTGATTTAATATACGATATAGGCCCATTACTGCTGCTCTTACAGAACCGCTTTCTTCTTTTTTTAATGGCTGGTTTGGAAATTGCATTCTAGACTGCAGTGGATCGGTGGACTAGATTGTTGGCTGTGGTTTAACAATAATATTTTCGAAAATTCTCTCCCCCTCCCTATCTCTCTCTCTCTCTCTCCTATTAATCCTGTTGATCCCAAGGCTCGGATCATTTTATCAAGTGTCTTTGTTGGGTTATTTTCTCTGTATTAATGCTTTATATAAGGGGACACAGTTTTCACATTTATAACTAGCACAAATGTAATCCCATAACCCGACAAAAGCACTTATTTAAACTAAAATCTGTAAATTAATGCGGCCATGAGTCAATACAGACATACTGTAGCATTCCTGCGTGTCTGTTTCTGTGGCTCGTTGCGCTCACACCTACGCTCAACCCAACTACGCTCTGACGAGCTGTTACGCAAGCACATAGCTTGGCTGCATGTGTGTGGGTGTGTGGTGGGGAGGTACCGTGGCGGCGTTCACTGCCGTATTCGAGCAGCTCTGGGGGAAGTGTCTCCCCTGGAGCTCTTGGGGGCAGGAGGAGAGTTTTATGTTTATCATAACCCTTTATTGCCCGTAAGATCTGCAGCAGGACAAAAGAACAGCAGAGGTTAGGAGGTATCATTCATCTTTTCTAGTATAAAAGATTACAATACAATTACCTTCTCCTCCACTAGGTACTGAGGGTCAAACTCCAGGGAGTAGAATTCGATGGGGAAGCGACAGGGGTTCGTGACGGTGATCTCTGCCTCATCCCCAGAGCTTAAAGGCAGGCAGGGCCCCAGCTCCAGCAAAGAGGGACAGAAGGTCAGTTGGGGCTCCTCACCTTGACCCTGGACCGCAACCAGCAGCCTCTGTGTGCTCTGGGAGACACACACCTCCAGCTGGCTGCTGTAAACTCGCTGCAGATACATACATTTTGAGTCAACAAAAAGTGGCACGCAAAGGACGGCGATGGTCCTTGTCATCCGACAACATATGTTTTTCTCATTGAAATACATGAAATGTTGTCTATTGTCTTTAGGCCACAAATGTCAATGCAAACACAGTTTAATTGTAATGACTCACACAACAGGTTGTGCATAAACGAAAATTCAAAATATGAAGAAATTGGTGTCCTTACCTCCTCAGCAGGCCTGAACTTGACCAGTACGTTAATTCTTTCTCCTGGGTGGAGCCGACCAGATAATGGCTCCATCTCAAACACTACTGGGGAAGGGGGCTGCTTCTGCAGTGAGACCCAAAATCCCAAAGGAAGAAGTACAGAAGTACAGATCTTTAGGTTGTACACTGAAGCATAGTAATCTAAACACGAGTTGAATGAGGAGCTCTTTCCTTTGACCAATAATAAAGCAGCGCTGTGTGAAATACCATGACATATAAAAATATGAAAAAAACATATCCAAAAGCTTTCTACAGCATGAGTCACTTCTAGTATAAACAGTCCTATATGTAAAGGCCTACAATTGATTTATCCGTTTAGCTTAAGCATATGTCTATGTTGAGGAAAAATAAGACATATTTTGACAAACTATAAAGACATTTATGGTAATTTCATAGTAGTAGAATAGTCTACATTTTACACAATGATCCTTTAACAACCTTTTTTATCTGAAAAATGCATGTGGTTGACAGAAGTTAGTAGTTATATAGAGTTACACATTTCTAATCTGACCCACATACATTATTAAAAATAATCTTTCAAATCAGATTTATCAAATCAGAGTCTATCCTAAAAAAATGCGTCTCATATTCTAAGGCTACCAAATGATCACATGAAGACATAAACGGCAGCCCTGGAAACGCTGCATGTGTGCGGACCAAACGTATCAAAAGCCACGTTATCAGGGGCAGTTACCTTCTTATTGGGCCTGGCCTTGTCAGCTATACTCCATTGACAGGGAACATTCTTGTGATTCCACAGTTGTATTGTCATCTCCTGACACAGGACACGACACACGGTAGGTTTAAATATGACCTGTAACTCAGGAAGTAAATACTGTATGTATACCATGTTTAAGTTATCTTAAATAAAACAAGCTTAAAGTTAGTAAACTAAAAGAACCCAGGGCGCTAAAGAATACAAATGGAATATAAATGGCTCAGCATTTAAGTGTCATCTTCATTCATTTTAGGAAACATTCAAGCACTTGAGTAATGATGGCCTGCATTCCTGGGGTTACAGTAATATACTTATATATTAAATACTGTATATAAGCATTCTATCACCTCACATGTGCCGCTAGGGTTAGGTTTAGGATCAGCCAATGCACTACTGTGTTTTCCACTTATTCTTTCAGTATAAATTATTTCTACAATATAAATGACAGACCGAAGGAGTCTGCTCAGACCTTTCTGTTCCGCACCATCGAGCTGAAAGAGAGGCTACTGTGGAAGTGAAATTATGGAGAGACAGAAGACTACTACAACCCAGAATTAGTGCAGAGAAAGTTTCTCTAGTTTCAGATACTCCCGGTGTGGCAGGGAGAGCTATAATAGGGTACAATGTTATCGAGGAGGTGGTTTAAGCTCAGGGCCCTGGTTCCAGAGTAGACCCTACAACTATCCAGACTACCTTCTCCATCAGACCCAGGATAGCCATGATGGTGGTGAAACTCATCCAGACCCCAGATCTACGTGAAAGTGTTTGAGTGGTGACAACGGGCTGCAGAGTCCACTTGTCTGCCAACGAGGTGGCAACCATCTCTGTGTCAGCCCGTCTGGGAGCCATATTCAAGGGTCAAGAAGTCCTCCTCACCCCCAGTGACCTGCACCCACTACTGGAAGTGACTGAGGGCCTGGTAAAGACCAATGTGGGGAGACAAATGGCTTCTATCAACATCCCCATAGCCAACACCACTAACCACCCCATTTTACTGGACAAGAACACCATCCTTGGCCTCCATGATACAGTAAAAGCTGTGTATGTCACCACACTCCCTCCCAAACAGCTAGAAGCCTCCGTCTCAACTTCCACCCACCTGGCCACCTGCTCTGCAGTCAGCATGAACCTTGTGAGCACAGGAATGCAGAAAGAGGGAGAAAACATCAGCCCTGGCGAATAACACAGACCAAAGTGGCACCCTCCTGTTGCCCTGGAACACCTGTCTGAGCACCAGGGGGAAGCAGTGAGAGAGATCTTGACAACATAGGCGAAGACTTCCATTCTTCTTTCTTACACACACCACAGGAGAGGAGTATCGGGACCTAGGGCGGATGATCCAACCTTTGTTGAGCAGGTCCTGGAGATACTCATTCACCTTTGTGAGTTGTGACTACAGGGAGTTGTGACTACAGGGAGTTGAATAGTAAATCAGGGTTGGACCGTTATCCCATCCCCCGCATACAGGACATGATGGACTCCCTGTGGCAGTTCATGGTTCTTCATCCTCGATCAAGGAAAAGCCGAAGGTTCCTGGATCCCGAGAGCTGCCCACTAACTGCCTTCATCATCCCGTAGGGCCTCTATCAGTGGTAGAGGATTCCCTTTGACCTTAGTTCCGCCCTTGCTGAGTTCAAGAAGCGCATGGTGGAATACTTGTAAGGTCTCAGGAACACAATATGTCAGCTGTACCTTGATGATAACCTTGGACATAGCGCCACCTTTGAAGACCACCTGGAGCATGTGAGAACGTTGTTAAAGAGGCACAGGAAGGACTTAGCGCCCATCCAGGCACTCAAGGAGAGGAGACCAGCCACTGTAGGAGCACTGAGACAGATCCGGGGTGTTCTTCCATATTACAGATCATACAAAAAGGACTTCTCAAAGGACGCAAAGCTCCTGTATGCCCTCCTCTCCTCAGATACACCCAGCCCACTGCCAGCCACAGTAGTCAAGGGAAGGAGGAAGAAACCAGACAAGAATTCCAGCCCGCACCCCCATCAACTGGACATAGCTCCACCAGTCCATCTTGAATCAGCTGATAGACTGCCTGTCCTCTCCTCCTATTCTGGGTTACCCGGACATTACACAGCCCTTGGTCCTACACTGTGATGCTTCCAAGGATGGACTTAGAGCTGTCCCGTATCAAAGTCAAAGTGGGAAGATGGCTGTAATCGCCTATGGCTGCAGGACCCTCACACCTCCTGAGAAAAACTACCACATGTACTCAGGCGTTATAATTGGGAGTTCCTGGCCATGAAGTGCCCCATCCTTTGTTGTATACACCAACAAAAAAAACCTCACCTATGTTGTCAGCCCCGCAAAGCTGAATGCTACTGGTCATCGCTGGGTAGCAGAGCTGGTCGACTTTAACTTCACTATCAAGTACCGGCCTGTCCAACGCAGATGCAGACGGTTTATCACGCATGCCTCTGGATATCAACAGCTTCATGAGTCAGTGCACAGAGGAGATTCCCTAACACCATTTGCGCCACCATGACTGGAGTCACTGTGGGGAGAGAGAAACCTACCTGGGAGAGTGTGTGTGTCCAAGCACTGAGTCTAGTCCACGATGCCCTCGCCAATGCCTTAGGTTCTCCTCTCACCCCTGAGGAGCTCAGAGACATATTGAGAGCCCCACTCGAATCAGATTCGACTATGTAAATTCTTAGTCGGGAACACCCCTAGTGTGAAATTGAGCTAATCCCTTATAATAACCAGCTAATGTTTGATGTGTATAAATCCTCTATGCGCACGCTATGATCAGGAAATGTGGTAATAGATTTTGATATGTGGAAAGCCAACTATTTCGTTTTATTCCCGTCTATACTAGTTTTATTTCCCCTTATAATTATCTCAGTTCTTTTATTTTTAGTTCTCCTACAAGTATCAAAACATTTTGTCTTTCGGACGGTCCGTTGACCCTGTGTCCACGATAGTGAACACCTGAATGCTGTCCACGAGACTCCAAGCACACGGCACAACTTCAGCACAACCACTGACAACATCAGGACAATCGTTCGGTCAACCGAACGATTTGGCTAAAGGCAAAGCCAGCGAAGGTCTGACCCACTGTGAGCACAAGTCTGTTGAATGCAAGCCGGCAACAAGCCGTCGCTATAGTGACGGGACCACGCGTGGGTCCGTCATTGACACAGCCGAGACACTCCATAAACATCGCTGCCATCTGTATCTATAGTGTTGGTCGAGTCTTTTCTCAATCCCAGGACGACACATTCCAAACCGTAAGCACATTCATAAATTCTGTACGATTGGCTGGTGCATTCATTAAAACTTATAGAATCCAGATTCTATAATTCTATTTCTTTTCCTCTTCTTCATCCACTCCCCTAAGTATAGCAGGTTTAGTTAATAAACTAATTAGATAATCCATTAGTCAAGTATTAATTCTGGCTAAACGCATACCAAAGGTGTTGTTGCCTTCTCATATTCATCATTTGAGATGTTTAGTTTTTTTAAACTAGATCTGATCACGTGCTAAGGTGTTACTGTGTGTTACCCATCCATATATGCTCAATGTAGATCTGAGTATGTGCTTGTTTGTGTCTATCTATTAAAATTGTTATTGTAGAAAGCACTATTTCTCTGTTGTTTCATGTACCAGACAACTAATCACTCCTTTGTGTCAAGTCTCACCATTCAGATTAAAATCCGACTGATTAAGAATTTTGACCGATGAATAAATTAATTAATTCTACACGATCAAATATAGTCTATACGTTTATGATCAACCACAGTTCCCATAAGGTGACAGAAGGCTCCCTCTGCCTTAAGACAGGGTGGTGCTCTGAGGTTTATTAATTACAGAATTCATAAAAATATTAAATGTCAATTTTATGACATATTCATATCCAAAATATAGAGGTCAATAGACTACATTAGAGTGTTTTGTAGTTTACATTTTCTTTGTTCTCTCTGGTTGTAAAATGTAGATGGTTAGAGCCAGAGCCTGAACAGCTGATTAACAGCGCTGTAGTTTACCTTTGCCAAGGCAACCAGGCAGCTCACCTGTTGTAATATGTCAGGCTAAATAAAGAGGATGAATGAGAGAGAATATATTGTTAATGTAATTGTTGTGTGAGGTATAAGGGATAAGGATAATTGTTTTATACCGGTATTGATAAGAATTGTAGATAATAGAATAATATAGCAGGAGCACTTTCAATACCCTTATATAGAATTGATCATTTTTAATAGCCTTCTTTTATATAGAAAAGCCATATTTTATGTTTATTGTGATTCTATTAGCATATTGATTTTAAACATCTAGTGAATTCATGGTTATTACAGTATATTACATTGAAATACTGAGATTTTGATATTATATTGTTATTCTTTTACTTTGTATTGTACTACATTGTATTTGTATTATTCCAAGTTTAGTTGGCAGTTACAGCAACACCTGAACCAGTAAAGCCACTGAGGACCAGCCAACTCACTACTGTGTTTTCAGTTTATTCTTTCAGAATAGCACATTTCTCAGATATGTCACCCCTTGAGTCAACTTGCACTGTATGGGTGTAACATGAGCAGTCTATCACCTGACACATGTCGCACTGCACACTGTCAAACTCCAGCGTATCCGTGGAAACAGTGAGAGCAGGCACGGTAAGCGCTGCACAGAGTTTCACCTGCACTGTGGGGCCCCCCAACACCTGTCATTCAAAACAAGAACACCAGTCACTGGTAAGTACAAGTCCAAATAACTGACTTTAAGCTCTTAAAACCTTGTGTTACTATGCTGTTTTTACCAATTACCAAATTACAATATAGTGTGTTTGTGTGTGCGTGTGCGTGTGCGTGTATACCTGGATAGGCAGGATAGCGCTGATATTCTGCATAACATGGCAGGCTTCTCGATATTCAAATGTCACTGTGAAGGTGTGTGTCTCACCACAGGGTAGGTTCTTCACTTTGTCAAACTCTATAGCAAAAGCTAAAAAGCAAGACTTTAATCAGGCCATATCAAAGACACACCAGAGACAACAGTTATTGTGACTCCCCATCCATGATGAACCAGCCCATTTGCAACAAGATACATTTCCATAATGTTAAGTGATATTGAACTTCAGTAAAAGCCCTGACTGTATAGCATTTCTATATATAAGCTGACATGAAATGTTGCATTTGGTCATTGTAGGCAATGAATTTTGTTTTAACCTCCATTGTCTTTCACGTTAGAAGTATGTTTTTGAGAAACAATAGAACCTAATGCTGATTACTAAAACTACGATACATTTTGTATAGCTGTATTAAATACAGTTACCACATGGAATATTACATCCTGATTACATGCTGTTGACTTGAAGTAAGGAAGCTATATAAATAATACGGCTTTTGATTAAATGAATATCACTTTAATAATTAAACAACATAAGAATGAGTAAGGGATAATACAATTTTCACATGTAAGATACTTTCTTAAAGCATTCGAGGGATTTATCCATTATTCTCAAAGATGTACCACACTTTAGGAGTAATCTTTGTACTACACTCTAGTACCAGAAACCACTTTGGAAATGCAAGACTACCTGTGCCAACCAGAGCTTTTCTGTTGGGGCTGAGAGACACTGCCATGGGTCCAGGGTTGTTGATCTTGACAGTGTGGCTATAAACTTCATTGGTTGTGACATCACCAAAATCCAAAACATACTCCAGGAGCTCGACCCTGGGTGGGTGAGAGTCTTTAGTTGCTTTCAAAGTACATTAACTGTGTTTATTACTATTATTTGATGCTGCTGCTAATCTAAAATGGCACAGTACCTGCTGAGCCTGCGCCACTTGCTGAACATATCACTGCTGTCTGTTGATTCCATTAGAGTGCTCGTCACAGCTAAAGCATTCTGTCTGACCAGCCTTCTCTCCATTTCCATGTGAAGCAGTTCATCATACTGTGCACAGCAGGCCACAGAGAGAACACACTTATGGACACAGATTAAAGGTTTTTTTGATAGTATTACAGCACTCACAGGACCCAAAGATTTCAAACCAATTCTGCAATTATGGACAGAAATTGGGGCGCGTGCATTTAAAAAAGTACAGTTCAATTAAAATGCTTTTTAGACTCCGCCTTTGATTCAACATAACCTCAGTCTGTGAGCTGCTGCTAAATAATGCCAGAAATTGTTTCAAGTCAACAACCACTATTGTAGGTTGATGGTTATAACAAGTACAGCAAGGGAAAAGGAGGTGGTCATTGAAGAGGTAGAGGTCTTGCCTTGCCTCGCTCTGAATTAATCTTCCTTCCTGGTCAAAGAAATTATCAGAAATATTTGAAATACAGGGATTTTGGTTGTTTGGAAGGACGGTTGGCCCATTACAATACAGTAGGTGATTTACTGACCCTTGCGGTGTAGGGGAACCCTGCTCTCTCTCCATGGTGGGTGGAAGATACACTGATGGCCGTCTCTCTGCCTTGGCTCTTCTCTATGACCGCCTTCGCCTGCTCTATCAGGTCAGTGTTGCCTTCATGCACTGTAGGGAAACCACACACTCACTTTACATCACCAACTACACTGCTTGTGTGTGTGTGTGTTAGTGAGTGACTGAGCGTAGTATGTGTTCATACAGAGTTGTGGCGGCAGGTCCAGTAGAATCCTGGGGAAGATGCCCTGGCCAGTCAGAGAGATGTTTTGGACTGGCAGGTGAGCAACCTGCAACTGGAAGCTGCTGTTGAACACCTCGGGGACGCCAGGCAAGTAGTGAACACGCAACAAACACTCTTGATCAGCCTCCACGTAGCCCTAACATACACACACACACACAAACGAGAACCTTACGTCTTTCACTGGACAGAGCACGCAAGTCAAGATTCTACAGGTTTAGTGCATGACAGCCCCCTGCTGGACGCCGCCTATACTAGCTGTACCGTGGCTGGGATGACAAAAGGTCGACCCGGCTTAAGATTTTCCTCCCTGTCATTTTCACGCTCCTCCTCCTCCTCATCCATCTTCGGCAGCAGGGCGTTGAACGTGAACCCCACCTTCCCTTGGTTCCTCAGGATCAGCTGAGTCTGGGCCACAAGGTCAAACACCTGGGAGAGACAGAGAGAGGAGCCAAGGTGTGAGCAAAAGGACCAACCCCCCATTTCCCCCCCCCCCCCCCAAGACAATTGACTGACCTTGAAAGAAAACTATTTATTTATATCACATTTTTTTCTTTTTTCCCCATTTCATCTTTTTGGGGGTCGTGGCTCAAAATTGGACCTCATCAAAGTTCATCAAATATAACGTGTAGAACAGTTTGGCAGTGCTGACAGTACTGTACCTGCAGTCCAAGGTCGATGTGAGTGGGGTCTACATCGTAAATGATTTGGGAGGCCTCGCCTCTCAGCACCACTTGGTATGTTGGCCCATCCCTCACACGGCACTGGGCCAACACGCACCCACTGATGTTGGCGTGGCCAAAGAAAGTGAAAGTGACCACATGGCTCTTTCCAGGTAGCAGCTTCCCATAGAGTGGGTCGATGTCAAACACCTAGTGGTGAGAGAGGGGAGGGGGAGTTGAGTGGTGTCCATTTTAAAGCATTTTTATTAGTTTTACATACAATTGGTTTCGTTTTCAAACAGTGACAAGTGTACATTTTTACAAACTTTAGAAATACCATGAAACACTTTTGGGGTTGCTTAAATGTTTGTTTGGTATTCATTTTTATTTCTGTGTGTGTTTGTGTGTGTGATCCTACATTTTCCACAGCCTCTGGCTTTTTTTCTGTGTCTCTCTCTTCGTCCTCCTCTTCTAGGTGAAGTTTGGAACCTTCTGGATATCTATCAGAGGTAAACACATTTGTAACACATTTGCATTAATTCCTTATCTATGTGACATCTGGAAGGCTGGACTGGTAATCTGGTCCTGATTGGACATTGCTACAGCAATTGAACTTGACCCAACCAGTAACCTACAAAAGTAGGCCCCAGCGAGAATTGAACTCGCGACCCCTGGTTTACAAGACCAGTGCTCTAACCACTGAGCTATGAGGCCTCAGCTGACAGGTATATTTGCAACATGCTTTAAATATTGGGCAGCCTGCATGTGTACTGTTAGGTGTGTCAAGAATGTCTGCACACACCCTAATTGCAACAGGCATAGACAAAACAATGGTATGCTTACATTTAAATTGGTACTAGTTGATTGCACAACTACACAGTACTAAAGCCCATACAGACACACCAACACATGTTTAACCCGTATCTTCTGTATTTAAAGGCTTCTCAAAGCCTCATTCTAGTGTCTAGTAGAGCTATAAATTAACCTTTGAAACAAATGCATTTCCTTAAGCCAACCAATTATGACAATGGGATGGTCTCGTCAGGCTTGGCACGTGTCATTTAATTAGCCTGGGTGTCTTGGTGTGTTCAGTGTACCTTATATTGTAGTGGTTGTGGTCAAGCAGAAAGCTCCACCTGTATGCCACAGGCAGCGTGGAGCAGTTGGTAATGGTCAGAGATCTCCGAGTCTGGGTGCTGTTTAGGACACAGCCAAAGTCCAGGCTGGTGGCGGACAGCTGGAGGTATGGATAATGGACCTCAGCGTTTAAAAACACCCTCTGCTTCATAGGGTGGTTCCTGAAACACACCTGAAGCACCTGGACAAAAATATCCTATGTCAACTGCTGCTAGTTTCGGAATAGTTAGTATAGTTAACACAAGTTAACATTGAGAACAGATGATGATTAAAAATGTTCTGGATCAAATCAAAATGAGAAGACACATCATGCAATCCAAAAGCAACACATACCTTCCCACCACCCCAGCTCCACCATAATGTATTTAATACATATTAAGTTATCACTCAACTGGGTGATAGGCAGTCATTTACTGAGAGGAGGGGAGAGAGAAGACCTTTACAAACCTCATGGACCTCATGGGACGTCTGATCTTGATAGTGGCCTGGGTTGAAGCACACCCACACATCCGTCTCTTTGTCCCCACCTAGGACCAGGGCCTGACGGAGACGGACAGTGTAGATAAACAGGGATTAGTATTCAGTCGAGTTCCCTGGACCAACATTTACATTTACGTCAGTTAAATATTACATGTTTAGTCTTTTCATGCTTACTGGAACATACATTTACTTACTGAAATTAGACATTTAAAATTTAAGTTTAAAAGTGTCTATTTTTATATAGTTTGTATTTGATGGATTTTATTATTGCAGCACATTACATTTGTATTAGATTGTGTCTAATGGCATGTGCAAAATGCCCTAATGGTAAGTGTATACTGTACCTTGGTGGTACATGTCCTGAACTCCCCTGCAGCGTCGCACAGAGAGAAGGGCTCCGGCAGAGACAGCTCCATATACAGAACTATGCAGGAGGCATTCCTCAGCACCAGCTTCTGATACTGGGGCACAAGACTCTGCCCTGGGACCTGTCAAACACAAAAAAGAGGCACATAAAGACAGCGACGGTACAGCAACTGTTGTGTTTACCAG
The DNA here is from genome assembly GCA_025447815.1 of Percopsis transmontana. NCBI lineage: Eukaryota > Metazoa > Chordata > Actinopteri > Percopsiformes > Percopsidae > Percopsis > Percopsis transmontana. Next base: position 29,886 of record JAOEHI010000894.1, read on the forward strand.
AGGATTACCAGATGTCTTCCTGTTGTAAATCAACCAACCTTTGATGCGTAAAAACTGAGCTGCTCCGGTGACATTTTGATCACAGGGGTGACGAACTGACAGCGGATGTTTACAGTCATGATGCGTTCATAGCTGCAGTTCTCAATCATGGCAAAACATTCCAGGCGCTCACGAACCACCTAGGCATGAACAGGTGATCAGTGCTCTTTCTGTAACACGCAATTAATAAACAAACTGTCACACACACACATATTAGCCAAAGAAGGTACTGCAGTCTCATTGTTCCAATACAGTAAATTGCAGCTTCTAAATTGCTTCACGTGTACTACCAGTAAAGTAGTACCCCCTCCTACTAATCTAATCTAACCGTACATGATCTAATCTACACGATTAGGTCAATCTAATCTAATCGTAAATATATCAGTCCGGCACCTCCTTGCCTTGTTGTTGCCTAAAATAGACGGTTCCCTATTTGCCAATAAATTGAACAGTAGAGCTCCCATTAATTAGCAATGCACTAGTGCATTGCTCCCCACAAGGCATGTAACCTACATTACAGGGCCTGCCTCACCTTGGGGGAGTCACAGCATGCTGACAGCACTATATCAGCAGAGGCGCCAGGCAGAAGGCTGAGGAACACGGGTTTGATGCTGAACAGAAGCTCCTTCGCGGGGGGCTGTAGCTGGCATCCTTTCCTGGGCTGATGTCCATTCCTGGGTGGAGCGATGGGTGGCAGGGTGATGTGCTTGGAGGCATTTTTCTGGTTGAGGTAAGAGGAAAGCTGCGAGTCTTCGGTTACCCATTTGATTTGTTGCCGCCGCTTGCCGTGGTTGGTTAGCGTAAAGTGGTACTGGCATTGCCTTGGGACACACAGAGAGAGGCTCAGCCTCTGATATCATTCACCTTGACATCCTAACTGAAACAGATGGGTAAATCCTAGCGATTGAATTTGCATTCTGCGTGTTTTCTTTATAGATCTTATAATGTGTTTATAGCGTCACACCTGACATGCACCCCCAGGTCCAGGGAAGGTTGTAAGGGCGGGTCAGAGACAATGGCGGTGCCGATGCCTTTGGCCAACAGAGGGACGGTGTGCGTCTTGCTGTTGTGAATGGCTACATCCAGCCTGCCCTGGTAGGCCAGCGTGTCGCTCAGGTTAGCTATGATCCTAAGCTCCAGCTGAGCCTCTGGGGGCACTTCACCCTGACTGGGCTCCACACGCCACACAGACCGGCATTTAGCCTAGGGAAACAGGCACAGAGAAAACAGAACAATCTCATGTGTCTGCCCTAAGGACCCCAATACTGTGTGTGTGTGTGTGTGTGTGTGAGTGACCTACCACACAGGCAGTGAATTGGGCTGGGGTGGGTGACTGATTTAGCAGTTTCAGAGTTCTAGAAATGTCTGTACATACTGGGACATCCCCAAAGTCCATCTTAGTGTCCCGAATATAGACCACGGGACCCTGTCCAATACAGGTCAGGGTCACCTCCTGCAGAAGAAGAGAAGGAGAAAAGCACAACGTTCTCTAAAGAGGACGGTGTCCAAAAGTTCCTGACTACATGTTACATTAACAATATGATTATTGTATAAGGCATAAACACACAATCACACATTCCAGTAAGTGCATTACAAAAACACACACATATTAACACTGACCATTGGTGCTTGTGGGCTGCCAAATACAGTGATGGTTGCTGTGCGTTGCTGTTTTCCGATGGCCTGGACCAGCACGTAGATAGGGACATCCACTGAGCTACTGGCTGGGACCACTCCACATGCCTCAGAGCTACCAAACAGCAGCATTGGAGACTCCTCAGAATCCTGTGCATACACACAAACACAGTAACGCCACTATAGACCCCACAGAACCTGTAACTTTGAATCCAAGAGAGCCTTGGTTGTTTTCTATTTCAAGAAAAAAAGACTAAAGCCAACTTCCTATGCCTGTTTATTGGGTTACAAAGTGCATTTCCTTCTTTCGTCATGTTACTAAACTATTATTATACAAGCGGTCCGTGTGTTACAGTGTTCTACCAAAGCCCACCTTAATCTGATCAAGCAGGCCATAGTAGGCGGGAAGGCATTCTTTGTTGGTGATCCGGGCAGTCTGGGTGTAGCGGTGATTCAAGAAACACCTGCAGTAGTCCAACAGTGGAGTCTCCACTATGAGCTCCGGTACCACACACCTAGTGACAGACAAGAGAGAAGGTAAAAAAAATAAAATAAAATAAAAAGAGAAAGAATGTTGAGAAAATTGCTGCATTAAAAACCGTCGTTTTGTGCACCAGTGTAGTGGTGAATGTGAACACGTTTTCCTCATATGTGAGCTGACCTGGCATGGATAGGCAGAGTAATCACTTCCTTTCCAACGCCTTCCACGTCTATTGTAAGTGCCAGTCTGTAGTTCTTCACTGTATTGGAACACAGTGTCACCTGCATAAACACACACACACTGACGGCTGTCAGGAAATGCAATCTCTGGAGGCCTATTGGTTCATGCAAAACTCATATCAAAAGTCATATTTTTCATGAACACATATAGGAGAGTAACCAAATAAGAATAAAAAAGTCTGACACTACCAAACATAGGATAGGAGTCTTTCTTGAAGCCATCCTAAAGCTTTATTTAATTTACTGAATATTTCTTGAACAGATTCATATTTATGCCACATTCTTCCAAATCTGCATGTACTGTAGAGTATTGGGAAGAATGGTTTTAGTTGCTATTAAGAGTAAACAATGATATTATACTGTTACTTTAATAGGCCTACTAGGTTATAAAAGTATCATACATGAGGAAGAGGAAGAATCAGCTGTAGGCTTACAAGACTGCAGTGTTTTACCTCCACGGGCACAGTAGAAACGCTGGCCAATGTCCCCGAGGCAGGGCTCACGGTGAACTCCAAGGGCCGTGCAGCAGGGTCTCTGCAGCCTTGCCACTGGTCAGGGTGCGCGAGAGACCGCTCGGACACCTGTTTGTCACAGGCGACACTGGCAGGACCCTGCCCATCGCCTAGCACACGCAGGGTGTAGGTCATCTTAATGTTAGATGTGTTCCCAAGATCGAAGCTTAATGTGTGAGGAAAGCCTGGAGAGACACACACACACAGACAGACAGACAGACAGACAGACAGACAGACAGACAGAGAGACTGTCAGATTGTCCAAGAAACAGGTGAACTTAATCAGGCCTTTAAGTGTGGATACCTTTCTTAGTATTTCATGCAATTTACCCTCAGGTTCCACCCTATATTGACTATTGACTGTTGGCATGTTTATAGATTAATATTGTGTAGTGTAATGTCAACAATTGTGAATGTTTTATGAGAATGTAAAAATGACTGCAACAGCAACTCACCAAATGCCACATCTCCAAAGTTAAGTTCTGAAACATTAAAGTGGAAAGAGGGACCGATGACCTGACCCCTAAAAATCAGACAAACAAATAGATCAGCCTGTTGAATGCTTTATTAATGCCGACAACACATCGGTTTACTCACTGTCAACCAGATGTGGAGGTTCAGCTAATATCAGGACTGTTTCATAATAAAGCATATTGAATATCAAGCTAGTGGGAAAATCCAACAGTGGGACTGTCAGCACAGTAGCTACCTCACCTGACTGTCAAGGTGAGAGGTTGAGGCTGTCCCTTAACAGTTAGAACCAAGTCCTCAGAGAAGGCTCCCAGAGTGCCGCTGATGAACGAGATGTACATGAACTGGCTGTCCCCAGTGGAAATGTCGCCCTCGTCAGGGTAGAAGGAGAGACAGCGTCCATAGGTTGTGTCTGGCCTGGACCACATGAAGTGGGCATCAATGTGTCCTATGTTGGACAGCCGCGGCTGGAAAAGTATAGTTCATATTGAGTGCTGATAACAACTGATAGTCGATTTTATAGTCCTGGAAACTATTTTGCCATTTGGTGATGCAGACTTAGATGTTCAAACACTGTGTAAACACTGACATTACAGAAACCAACAGCGTAATGATATAATAATAGCTCAAATAATAGCTCAAATATGTGGCAGGTATGACCACTAATCTTTTACCTTCCAAAATTGTGTTGTTTCCATGGTTATCTCGCCAAAATCAAACAAGTCATAATCAAGACGCAGTTGGGGTCCTAGTCCCTGACCGATGAGGTTTAGAGGCAGCCGAGCCTCACAGCCTTCACATATACACACACATATGCACACACGCACATGAAAACACATCCATTTAACTTGCTAGTGGAGTTGTGTGTGTGTGAAACAACAGTGTCTTCTACCGAGGGCCTAACCTGTTAGATCCATGTAGATGGTGTGCTCGTAGATTTTCACTTCCTCCGGCTTGAAGATAATGCGGAACCTTATTGGCCTGTTGGTAAAGATTTCACCTTCCTGTAGAGACATGAAAAACGCATACACCGGGATGGTCATCAAAAGACGCACACAGTCTGTTCTACTCTAACTCTCTCAATAACTCTCTCTGTCTACAAACATAACAGGGTTTCTGTATTTCCAAAACCTGGCTAGAAATAAGAGGCGCTTATTAAAATAGCATGGCTTGCATAAGCTTCAAGTAAGCTTCAGTCTGAGCTCAACAGGTTTCAGGGAAGTGCGCTGAACTAATTCGAATCAGGCTCAAGGATGTGCATTAATAAACAGAGAAATGCACGCTTAAGTTATGCTGTATGTTGCAATAAGTATATCCAAATAAAACTAAACTGAATATTGTAGAGGGTTTTTAATGCAATGCCAAGAGAGGGACACTGATACAAAGAGAGAATAAGGACCGCACGAATCTTGCCTCTGGCTCAATTGTAAAACAGCTTGTGCTCTTCATCTCCTCCACCTTCTGAAGGCCACATTCCCTAAGCACAGAGGGAGAAAACATATTAGTTTTCTTATTTCAGTGATGTTGGCATGGTGTAGTATGTACAGTATGTATTATTTATTTGTAACTTTTGCGCCAATAAACAACTGCTCAGAAAAACAAAAGGAGAGTAACAAAATTTTAAGTCACACACCACTTTTATTGTCCCTTCTCTCAAATATAAAACACAATATAATATGGTGTGTTTTTGTGTATGTGTGTGTGTGTGTGTGTGTGTGTGTGCGTGTGTGTGCATGTGCTGGCACCTCGCTGCACTCTCCTCCTCCTGTTCGGAGGCCCAGTTGGTCCAACGGTAGGAGAGATGGACAGGACTGCTGGTGGACAGGCAAACGGAAGAAGCGCTGGACAGAGACACAAATGTGTCTTCCATGGCGACAGAGCTAGGCGCCAACCTGGCGTCTACCTCCTTACACACACCATGCAGTCTCATGTACACATCTTCACCTGACAAAACCAAACCCATGCATGTCCCCCGCACATACACACACAGAGGAGGAAAACGGTCATACCCTAATACTGCCAGAACAAGTTCAACTGTCACTTGGAATATATTGAAACAATCTTTTTATTTAGCAATGGGTTGCTAGGTGCAGGGACGTCATAATGGGGCCACGGCCACCCAGATACAATCACTGGCCCCCCCTCGTGAGTCGCATATGCATAAAATGCTTCTATCTGATATTTTACATTAGGTAGCTACTATTCATTTGAATGAATAATGTATATTTTTCATAATAGCTCATGTGAAAGAAAATAACAAATGCATAGGCAGCCAGCTGCTTTTGACCGTTTGTCAAAATTGTTTGATATTCGCACATTCTATTCGATTTCCGGTTTACATTACTCAAAACGTGCAACAAAGACCCGAGAAGAATGTAGCCTAATAAAGCAGGGATATGTATGTAGTCTAATCTATTGGCATTATTAAATAGGCTACCATAATCTTGTGACGTCGTGATGAGGTGAGTGCAGGTACAAGCCGGAGCGAGGCACAGGAGACGCAAGAGGCTGCATCTTACGAGCTGGGCTCAGCGTTTACTAAACAAATACAGAGTATACAGGCCTTCTGGCAACAAAAAGACCCATCTACATACAGCACTAGCAGATAAACAATAACCGACGGTGTAAGATGGTGTAAGGTGGAGCTTAAATAGACAATTAATCATGCCCCAGTTGCGCAGGTGAGCCAATGCCAGGCAGGTGTGCGGCTGGGGTGTGCGGAGTGTGAGCGTGGCAGGGACAGACATAGCTGCCCTCCCAGTAGAAAGGTTCTGGCTATGTCCCTGGCTAGGTGCATATGAAAAAGACTATATATCCTATATAATCCCCGTATTGTCTTAAATGAGACACAATGTTTTCATTTTAACCAGGTCCCATGGGGCTAAAAGGCTACCTAATTAATCTCTATAGTAACGAGATACAGCACACACGCAACCAACTGGGAGACAATGAACTACAACAACAAGCTGCTAGGTTTTAATCATAACTCGGGGCACCACATATTGTAGGTTTTATTAACTATGCTGGTTCTAATTCAACTCTGTTGAACTGCCTCCTAGCCATTTAGAAAGCTTTGTATTTTGTCTCTCACCAGTATGGTAGTGCAGCCGCAGGTCCTGGCTGTGTTTTCCTGTGGTCTTGGGGCTGAACTCCACGGTCACCCACATAGTCTCACCCACACCAAGACACCCTGAATTGGGTGTGACGGAGAAGGGGCTGCAATAAAATAAGGCAGGTTCTCAGGTTATACTTATACTTGCTGATATTTTTATGCTGTTATATTAGGCTAAAGGTAAAAGTAGGCTATATAAAATTGTGTAACATCATGTTTAGTGAATAGAATAGAATATGATGAAATACAGCAATGGAATCGTAGGAAAGCCACAACATTTAAGACCAGCTCAGTTCACCTCTGTGTATACAGCTGGAAGGTGGCTGGAGCTTTTCCGATATTTTCAATCCATTGACTCTTCTCTTGGGTGGTTTTCACAAGACAGTCAGGTAGCTGGATCTCATCTCTGAATGTTAGAATGGCCCGCGGTCCGATGGCCCGGATCACGATTTCAAACCGTTCCCTTTCTGTTATGCACACCAAGCAGTGGTGGTAGTCCTGATATACACGCATATAGATGCATTTATGAAACATAGACAATGCACATGAATTCATTATGTAGGCTACTAAATACATGAAAGCATAAAATCACTTGTTTTAGCATTAATTATTTTTTTTCTATACTGATTTGGTGTTTTGTAAGTCTATTTATTTTGTTTTGCAAGTGTAATTCTTGCTGCTTGTTTAAAGAAAATAACAGTGAAAGTCACAGCAAAGACCATCACCGTCCATTTCTATTCATGCTAACTGTGAGGTGTTTTGGGCTTCTTATTTTTAGTACCTTGCTCTCTTTGGGGCTGAAGAAGACAGTAAACTTGGCGTGCAGACTCGGAACTACCTTGGAACACAAATTTTGTGGTCCATCCACACTGAAATAATCAGAGTGCTTCATCTCCACCCTCACATGCCGGGGTACCTAGAATTGTAATTTCCGTGCACATTCATACACATCAAGAAACACACAAATGTCTTGCTAAATAATACGAAAGCCAGGTTTACTTATTTATATATTTTACTTTGATGTTTTATAATGAGGACAAGGATATTAGTAGAGTGTTGGCAGGAGTCTTGATAACACACACACACACACACACACACATGCAGATAATTGTTTGTACCAGGTCAAGATTGAAGAGCTGCAGATGAAGCTGGTAGGTTTGACCAGGAGAAAAGTTCTGGAAGATGAGCTCATTTGGTGAGGGCTGGAACAACGGCTGGCCTACAGGTACAGTGCAAACCTGACACACACAAACACATGCACATTCTACATCAATTACATGCCAACATGTGCATGTGCAATAAGTTTATATAATAAGTTCACACTTACAACCCCTTCAAAGGACCCCAGTTTATTTTATTGTGGTGACATTTAAGGTAAATGAGTTGTCACTATGAAACCTAAGAGCATACGTAGGCCAATAGGGTCACTTATACTGTATATATTTCTGTATATATTTGTACAAGCCCATGGTAAATTTGCTAGTATAAAATGTATTTGATTGCAATTAATAAAAACATAGAATAGAAAAAAATAGAATTAGAATGCCCACTAAGAAACAACATTCATATGAATACTGGGTAGTTTAGGAACCTAGAAGACAAGGTAGTTTGGTTTGTGATGTTTACTTTGTGATGAGATGTTTCGTTAATGTCTAGTAGCTCCAGGATTTGAGGTGGGTGCACTTCCTTGGTGGTGTTTTCCAGGCGCTGCTCTGTAGTCTGTAATGTCTCTTCTTTATGAATAGAAGGAGTCACCTGCAGTAAGCCACACAGGACAGCAGCACAATTTGGAAAAATCTACTAACCTGATAACTATATATGATGGGCAACTTGAGTTGAAAAGTTATATCCTAACTCTGAGTCCTCTCAATTAATTTGTTCTATGAATATCTGTCTAATATGTATAGTATAGTACAGTATAAGCAAGTATAAATACACAACCAAGGCACATTAAAATTTTAGCTAATAACTGAAAAAATATTGCACAAATTGTACACTGGTTTAATCTCATTGTGCCCTTAATCATCTAAATGCACTATCCTTTACAATGAAAACCCATGCAAAACATATTGACATTTTGGAAGAACCTAGCAGAAATTCGAGTGATGCTCACCCTTCTTGAAGGGCCCTTCTTCAAAACAAAGTAGGATATTCGGTTTGTCTTTCTATGGCTTGCCATTTTAAGATAGGGTCAGTCCACCTGTAAAAAAAAAAAGAAAAAATGAAATGTATCGTATTCGCATTAGATTAAAAGATTTGTGAGGAGCACAGACTTTGTGTCACATTCCGACACAAAGATGCCATGTACTGCAGCGTTGTGCAGTACATGGCTGAAATTGGCCTACTACCACAAATGTATAAGAATTCAAGAAATTTGTCTTTGTGTAAAAATGATTGAAAATTTTAATTAACATGCAAATGATACTAGGGCTACGGCCATGACTACTATCACTGCCATTTTAGCAAAATATAGCCTTTAGCCCTACTGTACCTGTAGGTCTACCGTAGGCTACCTTGTAACGTTAGTCTACTGTCGATAGTTTAGTAGTAACGGTTACCAATAGGCCTAGTAATAGTAGGAACTATATTTGTTTTGTGGAATAATTGTTTGTTATTTATTATTATTATTATTAAAAACTATGAACATTGCTTTTTACCACCACCGTAAGCAATACGGTAAGAAGTTGGGATTGGCTACCACGACCACTCAGTAAAGAATCAACCTAAATTACCTGCAAATAAATTTAGGATTTATCACTCTGCGAACCCTTTATGGAAAAGCAAACATTTTATTAACATTACCAAAAGTTACCATATCACCAACGTATTATATTAGGTAAGCGATATTTTAACTTACCATAAAGGGTACTGTGGTGTTTAACTGTCAGCGTTTAATTTTCGTTGCCGTATCAACGCGTCTACCCACGTGCCAGCGAAACATGTTCTGATAGGCTCGCCCTTAGAGAGAAAACCATAGATGGATCAAACTAGATACCTATGCGGGCCATAGTGACGCCATTTTAGAGAGGTGCCCAGCTCGACATTAGACATTAGTATTTAAATGTCTATGCACAGCTCTACCAATTAAATAGCTAATGAGCTTTATTAGAAGAACTTGTATAGTCACAGTGAAGCATGTGTTCTTTAAAGTACAACGGTATGATATTCATAACATTATTTAAATTGCTACTCTCTTACCCCTATTTTTGGAAGATAGCATATAGCCTATCGGAATAACTGTGTAAATGTGCTCTTTATATATTATAATTTTAATGAATGCAAAATGTAATTTCAAAACGGATTTGTATATTATTTTTACTGGATAATTGATGTTTGTATTCAAGGGTGAAAATGTAAGTGTAACGTTAGGCCTACCATGGAAATTGCTGGTAAAAATGTGTCTGGCAATTTTTTTTAACTAAAGTACATTTTGGATCCTCTATATCAGGAATAAAATCATGGCCTTTTAATTTCATTGTGAAGCTCAAAATGTAAAGTTTAAGTGTTATGGACGGCACAGAGCTCAGCCTCATGTATTTGCTTGGAACTATTTTTTTTTTCTGAAGAACGCCATGTGTCACCATTTACCATAGTGTGTGTTCTGCTGGGATTGTTTTCGGTATGTTTTTTGTTGTTGTTAATCCAGACCATTAGCTATGTTTTTGTCGAACGACAACGGAGTAACGTTAGCGTTGTCCATTAACTAACGTTAGCTAGCTAACGTATGTTTGATTACTTATCTTACACTAGCCTTATCTTTAGTAAATATAGGCCAAATATTGGTTAGTCCTTTTCACTCTGTTTCCTCTAATTCTGTATGTTTTACCACAGTAAACCGTTTAAGTCTGACGAAAAAGGTCTTTAAATTGTCTAGCTATGTAAGTTAGCTCTCAAGAATTGTTGAGAGCGAATTGTTTCAAACAATGACGGAAAAATGTGAAGGCCACGCGTGTTCTACCATAACTTTAAGTAATTCACGCCCTGTTCAGTTGGTGGCGAGTGTGAATTATTATATTATAATGTTATATATATTTCATTAATGCTATATATTTTAAGTTCGTTATCATCACACTCAATTTTATCCAAGCCTGTGCTGTCTCCGGGTAGATTTGGGCGGGGGCCTTTAGAATTTCTACTGAATCCCCTCTGCTGTTGTTGGGGACGATAATGTTGATTGGCATGAAATTCAAAATGGGAATATATTGAAACAACATTCTGAACATATCGTTGGGCAGGTATAGAGACGCCGTGTTCTGCCGTGGTGGCAATTCTTACGCCCGGTGGATGCTAGGCTTTACAGAACATACAGTACTAATAGTTTTTACCTTAATTGTTTTTCGACAAATCCACTAGATGTCAGTCTTGTTTATTTCACAAAGAGGTACAGCTCTGGGGTTACTGAGGGATAAGGCACTGTGGTCCAGGACAGCCATTGCAAAAGTATCTCAGAGTATTATTTTTCATTTAGATATGAATGAGACATTCCCTACTGTGACCACATAAGTCATGGTTTACAAAAGCACCCATTTTTTACATGTCTGCGCTCGTGGGTGAAGTATAGGACCAAGAAGGAACACTTCGTGCAGCATGAAATGGAGTTGGAGAGGGTCTCCACCAGGGAGTGCCAACGCGCCATTTTATCCTACTTAGTGCGGACTAGCGACGATGTAGTGTAGGCTACGGATTTTTTTCTTTGATGCAGGTAATTCAAGTAAGATGTAATTTTGTAATATATAAATCATGTAAGCCTTAAGTAATATATTACATCATAAAATGTAGTGTTTCTTTTCTGAATTTTGTTTTATTTGAGTAACTTGAGTTCTATTGGACTAACGTAACCAACGTGACCCGGAAGCGCAGAACAATGTTTTTAAGAGACAGTTGTTTCTTTAATAAAAGCGTTTGCTCGGCTTTAAATGCACTTTTACGTTCATGCACCGGCATAACGAATTAGCCACTTTGTGACATGTGCTCGCACACGTTCCTATAGGATACCGTCAGTAATAGTGACATAGCGGTGCATTGGGTCCTTCCCTCCGTCACTTACCAAATATCGCTTCTCGGCCTTTTGGCTAAGATCAAGTGTAGTATCTGTTCTTATCAGTTTAATATCTGATACGTCCCCTACCCGGGGACCATATATTAAATTGATTTTTGGATCAGGGAGATGGAATAGGGGCTTGCTCCATCCACTCCACGCATCGACCTGGTATTGCAGTATCTCCAGGAATGGTGCACCCCCTGGTGTTGTTTAATGTCATATTTCAAACGTCAATCTGCGTAGTGCAAAGATTACAAATACACTGTATGTGCTCAAATAAAACGGCAATAAAGAAGAAACTGTGACCGTATAGTTCAGATTATTAACGTATTTTGAAATACATTGCTGTAGATTTAACCCAAGACACATTTTGCATTATATAGAACATAAAGAATATATAATGAAAAACGGAAATAATTACGTCATAGATGGCAACACGTAAAGCACAGTGGTGACGCAATGTTCACACACATACAGCTCCAACCAACATAAAACAATAATCATATACATCTACAGGAGAAGCTGTCCGACTGAAGAAGGAGTCTTTCCGAGATATGTTATCCCGGAGGACTCTGGAGGCAGTTGCAGGGTACCG
>JAOEHI010000895.1:0-13232 GCA_025447815.1 Percopsis transmontana
CGATGGAGCAGTGCAAGCCAAATGTTTGTAAGTGTTGATGTATACACCTGTCCTGCTGTACTCAGGAATCTCATGTAGAGATGTCTGTCTTTTGCTAGTTATGTAGTGCTATGGACCGTTTCTTTTGTTTTGTGTCCTGAATAAAGAAATTATGATGATGATGATGATGATAAAGTGTGTGTTACATATATATATATACTGTATATATATACACATACACATAAATATACATATATACACACACACACACACACACACACACTTCATTAGGTACACTTTGCTAGTACAATCAGAATTAGGTCATTTAGCAGACGCTTTTATCCAAAGTGCTATTACATGGAGCAGATAGGTGTTAGGCATCTTGCTAAAGGATGCTTACAGGTAGGAACCCACGACCTTCCGGCTGGGAGTCCAACACCTAGACCACTAGACTATCCTGCTAGTACCGGGTTGGACCCCCTCTTGCCTTCAGAACAGCCTTAATTCTTTGTGACATAGATTCAACAAGGTGCTGGAAACATTCCTCAGAGATTTTGGTCCATATTGACATTACAGCATTACGCAGTTTCTGCTGCTGTTGATTTGTCGGCTGCACATCCATGATGTGAATCTCCCGTTCCACCACTTCCCAAAGGTGCTCTTTTGGATCAAGATCTGGCAATTGTGGAGGTAATTTGAGTACAGTGAACTTTGTGACAAGGCGCATTATTCTGCTGGAAGTAGCCATTAGAAGATGGGTACACAGTGGTCATAAAGGGATGGACATCGGCTCGAACCATTCTGGCCATTCTCCTCTGATCTCTGCCATCAACAAGGCATTTTTGCCCAGAGAACTGCCGTTTACTGGATATTTTCTCTTTTTTGTACAATTCTCTGTAAACTCCAAAATTCCAGTAGATGAGCACTTCCTGAAATACTCAAACCAGCCTGTCTGGCACCAACAATCATGACACGTTCAAAGTCACTTAAATCACCTTTCTTCCCCATTCCAATGCTTGGTTTGAAGTTCAGCAGATCGTCTTAACCATGGGTGTTTCTCAAAGTCAAGGTTACTTCCTTAGTAGGACAGGTTCTTCCAAGTCTTGCCTAGTCTCTCAAGATTAGTCTCTCAAGACTCCTTCCAAGTATTCGGAAAACACACAATGGAACACTCTAGCGAGTGTGCCAGGTGTACGTCATTGAAAAGGTACCACCTTCAATTAGCCTACCCGCTATTTTCAAATAACAAGCCTGCAGCTTTACCTACAGCTAATGTTATCAAATACAGCTACATTTAGCCTAATTTAGCATGGAGCCATCTATCTCATTACTAATAACAAGTTATACACTTGCATTGACACGTTTTGTTTTAAATTTATGTAACACATTTATGGTGATAAAAAATGTACAAGGACACTGAAACACTTACATTTAAATGCCTACTGAGCTGTCTCAACTCTCTCTCCTTAATCAACGTCATTTTTTTTCCAATTGCCGTTACGTGCGCATAGGATTGTGGGTGCTTCAACAACGCAGACGGATGCACACATGCATCCTTGATAATTCTCTGATAGTAAGGACTTGGTCCTTGGTAGAATTAGAATGATCCTGTACATCGAAACAGTCCTTTGGCAGCATTTTGATGATGCAACATCCTTGAAAATGTCACTTTGGAGGATCCTTCCTTGGCTTTGAGAAACACCCCATGTCTGTATGCCTAAATGCATTGAGATGCCTCCACGCGATTGGCTGATTAAATATTTGCGTTAACAAGTAGTTAACGCAAATGTAGCTAATGGAGTGACCATCCTCTTAAGTTTGTGCCTTAAAAGCACATTTCTCAGATGTGTTACAGTGCCCCTGGAATCTGAAAATGCATTCCCATCGGGGAGTTTCAAACCATAACAACAATCACTCTGAAGTCTTTTTTTTCTGATCCATCATTAATCCATGATGACTCAAACGCCATATCATTTGTCTTGTGAGGTAACACAACACACTTTCTACTTTAGAGAAAAGATAGTATTGAGTGCTCACCTTGGAAACCAATCGAAAGGGATACATTTGAATGATACTGACCAAAAAGACTGTAGTAGCCATTTATATAGCTTGCCGCTAAAGAACTAAACAAATGAGTAAATGGATGGGAATTATTGACAGCAACATGCTTGATAATGGCATGACACAAACAAAATATTGTAAAAGAAATTAATTCAAATGTGTTGCCTAGGTAAATATTGATGCACCACAGATGCATTAACCATTCAAATAAATTGTACAAATAAAAACGTGAAAATTATACTAAAAGGTTTCAGCTTATCCTTGTAAAACTATAATGATTTGCTTCGCTTTGCATATCAGTCTTGAACTGTTGGTTGGGAGAATTAGATTGCTTTCTGTAACTGCACATTTGCGTACATCGTAGGAGTAGATTTCGGGGGGGACTGAGGGGATATGTCGCACCCGAATATTTAGAACACGTGCATTTGTCCCTCACAATAAAAACATGAGAGAAGTATAGGGGGCCACCCAGCAATTATGAGGTATGTCTATGTCTAAAAGCTCTGCCACCTGCTCTGCCACCTGCACGCAGGGGGCCAGGGGAACGCTAGAAGCTGACGGGGTGCCACTAGACCCAACCGACCAGTTCAGTGATTTCGACTGTCATGGCTTGTGTGTAGATTTAAACTTTGGAGCCGAGGGTTTTTGTTTTACAGAATTATTTAGAGGCTTTAACAAGGTCTCATTCTCTAATAGATTTGATCAATGTTCGGTTATGTGTTGTCTTCTTTTAAGTCAGCTTCTATAGGTGAGATGTAGGGCTACAGGATTTCTAAAAATGTGATGTGTTTTGAATCTGCAGAATGTTTTAAACATGAGTAGAAATCTTGCTGAAACACATATGAATGATTAAAGTCCAGGGGTTTATAAATGAATGAAAATGAATTAATTTAGGCCTATCATTGACTTGAATAGGTGCCACATGCACATCTATTGAGGTTACTTCAGGATACTTCAGAGGGGCAGGATAGTCTAGTGGTCTGGGTGTTGGGCTGCCAGCTGGAAGCTTTGGGTTCGAGCCCCAGAGTTGGCCTACCTGTAAGCATTCTTGAGCAAGAAGCCTAACCCCTACCTGCTCCATGTAATTGTAAGTTGCTTAGGATAAAAGCATATGCTAACTGTAATTGTACTTGTATCCCAGAACAAAAGACACAAAAGGACAGAAGAGTAAATCATGCCTATGTGTGTTCAGCAGAGATAATATTAAATGAGAAAAGTTGCCTGCATTATATTACAATATATTTTAAATTGTCACCTGGTGCCCGCATTCTGTGTTTTCCTTTACATAAATAAAGATATTTCCACCATAAATTGATGCAGAAAAGGCACAAATTCTGCATAGAAATTCACCATAATGCATGAAATGAATTGTTGGATCCCCACACCCCCCACTTAATGAGTGCAGGTGTGTTTTTGTGTGTGTGTGTGTGTGTGTGTGTGTGTGTGTGTGCGGGTGTATATGTTAACCCACCTGGCTTTCTTCTTGTTGTGCAGTGTAACCATTACTCCCATTGTGACCAGTGCTAATAAAGAGCCGAGCGCACCCAGCACAAATCCCAGGTATTCATCTGTAAAAAACGAAATAGAAAAAGCAATACTAAATTATGATTACAATTACAATAACAAATACTAAATTAGATGAAGTAATAATACTTGTTGTACTGGGTTTGTACATGTGTGCTTTTTGGAAAGTAGCAAAACATGCTCAGAGAATCTTCACTGTGTGAAAAAACCCAGGGTGAAATAGGCAAACTGCCAGGATAATTTGCTCCAAGCGGTTAAAGAGGGACCATGCTATCTCAAATGTCATTGCAGTTGAGTTGGATTGTGTGTGTGTATTTTAATACCTAGACTTGTCAACAACATTTCTTTCCCAGTCCAACTAGTCATATTTAGCTACCAACCATAATCTTAGAGAAACTGTCTGAAACTGTCTGGCTGATCAATTTTAATCTTTTCCTTTTACTTAGCTATTTGATTACTAAACTCCTGTGATGGCAGAGTTGGGTTGAGTGCAGGCGAGGATGGAACGAGACTCGTCGGAGAGACGATGTCTGAGCCAAGCGCGAGGCAGAGCTCGGCATTTAATAATGAATATATACATATATACTATATACAAAAAGCACTGGCAAAACTGGTCATGCGAAACTCACAGAGTGTGATACACATGCATTAGCAGAAATGGACATGCCCGAAACCCCCGCACATACACCCCCCACTCAGGTGAAACAAATGAGCAATCATGCCCCAATTGGGTGCAGGTGAGCAGCAGGGGTGTGTTGGTGGCTTGGAATGGGATGGGGAACAGGAGTGGGCAATAACGGTGATAACCTGTTTCCCCAGTAAAAGGAGCACGGGCGAGGCCGGCGGGAGGAACGCCAGGGGAGAAGCTGGCGGCAGGCAGCTCCCTCAGGCAGGCGGGGCTCACGGCCAACCCGAAGAAGTGTGAGGTAGGGCGGAGGGAGGTACGGTATCTGGGGTACCTCTTGGGCGGCGGGCAGGTTCGGCCACAGGTAGATAAGACAGCAGCCATCGTAGCCTTCCCGCGGCCCAAGACCAACAAGGAGGTGAGGCAGTTGTTGGGGCTGGCCTGGTACTACAGGCAGTTTATCGTAGGGTATGCGGACCTGGTTAGCCCTTTAACTGACCTGACCCGCAAGTGTGGTCTAGTGGATGGAGCAGTGTGAGGGGCCGTCAGTGGGATCAGTGTCAGGAGGCGCTTCAGCAGGTTAAGTGGGCTCTCTGCGGGGAACCACTCCTCCACACACCTAACTTCTCTCTCCCTTTCACATTACAGACAGATGCGTCGGGCAGACAGATGCGTCGATGCCAAGTACAGCACAGTTGAGCGGGAGTACCTGGCCATCCAGTGGGCGGTGGGCGCCCTACAATACTACCGCTTGGGGTGCTCATTCAACCTCTGCACGGACCACACACCCCTCCAGTGGCTCCACCACATGAAGGACACCAACACATGGATCACCCTTTGGTATCTGGCTCTCCAGCCATTTAAGTTGCACAGACCAGGGGCGCAGATGGTCGTGGTGGACTTCTTTTCCAAAGGTGAGGGAGAAAAAATGTCAACGGAACAGAACACTGCCGTGCTCCCCAAAGGATCGGCCAGATGTAGCCCCGGCCTGAGTTGGGCGGTGGGGGTGTGTGGGGGAAGGTGTGTGGTTTAGTGATGTTTGTGTGTGGAAAGGCAGGCCGGGAGGTGTGGTCCACAGGACTCTGGTATGGGGAACAGGTGGGGGCAATAACAGTGATTACCTGTTTCCCCAGTAAAAGGAGCACGAACTGTCACCTCCCGTGAATAAACGCGTGCACGGCACGTTAAGCTGAGTCCTGCCTGAGTGTGTGTTCGTGGCTGCCGTCCTCTACACACCTGTTTTAAAAGACTTTTATGATATGAGAAAATATTCTGGCTACGTGACATATTCTGGGGACTCAAATCGGGGACATTGTTAGTCAATCAAAAAAGTTGTCATCTCCACGTTTTGCTTTTCTCCCTAAAGACAAAATATGAACCTGTAATGTGAGATTGTTTTCATGAACCTGGCACACCCTTAAGCCTCTGAGGGATTCTCTCTTATCAAACAGTATTTCTTTAAGCCAGAGAAGAGTTGGCTCTCAGAACCTGAAAAATCTTCAGAGGAAGATGTATCATATTTATTGTCACTTTCTTCCTCCATATTTGTGCTTCCTCACACCCATTGTTGCAGACTGGTATATATTGTGTGCACTACAACACTTTGTAATTAAATACAATAAATAATGAATTAGTGGCGGTAATTAATGGCACAAAGCCTGTATTGTGTTTCTATCATTCTTCACCTATTGTAGGGACAAAGAGCTGGCACGGGCGATTAAGAGCCTAACAGAATGATGCATTGCCCTCCCAATGATTACGATAGAAGACCTCACCACCACACATAAATCCACAGACACGCAGCACCATTCGGCAGCTATAGCTTCAATATTACAGGTGTTTGTATGGCTTCATTCTCCTGCTGTTCCTTCCTTTCTACCCTCTCCAGGAAAGCATTCCACTGCTGTGTAGCACGGACAAGCTTCTGTTTGTCCCCTGGGCTAATGTTTCTGCATCTTGACAGGGGTGGAAATATATTTATAATCTGGGCTGTGTGACGTTGTCTACTTTATACCTTAAAAGGTCTGTGTACTACACACACACACACACACACAGATAATCGAAGCCGGCTAAAGCACCGCCGGCTAAAGCACTGCCGGTGTGCGGAGATCTCAGGTCAGTGAAGCACGTCCGCGCCGTTGAGAATCTGAGAGTCTGCACACACAACAGAAACAGAAGGAGCAGCTCTGGGAGATAAAGGTGTCCAAAGCAATTAGACTCAGCTTCAACAGCTAACCATTACTGTGGTCTGGGAGCGCCAGGTCTATGCCTGTGAGTATACCTGTGCATTAGTAAAGTGTGTGTGTGTGTGTGTGTGCGCGCGCGCATATGTGTATGGCCTGAGTGTCACTTATACAAATATGCACACTTGATATGTGTGTGTGTGTGTGCTCTTACACATGATGTGAACACTTGTATTTCCATGGTATCTGGTATGCTTATTTGTGTTAGTGCATGTGTATGGCAGTCCAGTTGTCAATTAAATGGTGTGGAATCTGTAAGAGTTCTTATTCCCCCCCGTCACACACACACACGCGCGCACGCTCGCACACACACACACACACACACACACAGGCCTTGCTGTGTGTCACAGCTTTTAGAGGCGGATGCCTGCATGAGAACTATACTTCCCAAATACAGTATCAGTCAAAAGCACTGCTACAATGGAAATCAAAGCAGTCGGGCTGATTCTCTTAATACTTCCTCTCGCGTTACAAAGCAGGGAGCACAGGAAGAGTGACCTTTGATGCTGTATTCTGGCCTGTGTTGCAAAACAGGAAGCGCACAACAAACAATAGGTATTTGATAACATTTTCGAGCGAACAAGCCTTCAGTTCTTTAGGGCTGTGTCCAAAATCACTCACTACTCATTGTATAGTGGAATATAGTGAGCTCGCAATTTTGTAGTGCTGACCAAATGAATAGTGAGAACTTATTATACCCTATATAGTGGACCCAGAATGCATTGTGAAAAGTAGTGTAGAACCGATGGTCACTATATAGGTATAGACCATCATGCATTGCGTTGGTAGAGAAATGGGCACGAGACAAATCTAGTGCACCTGCACATTTGAATTGTGCGATAGCAATGACGACCCAAGTAGTGTGCGAAAGTGTTTCATTTTGTCAGTGAGCTCACTATATAGAATTCCCTACTGAGGGAGTAGTGAATGAGTGAGGATTTACGGACACAGCCTCTGAGTTTTGGGAGAGTTTTCTCTCTCTCTCTCTCTCTCTCTCTCTCTCTCTCTCTCTCTCTCTCTCTCTCTCTCTCTCTCTCTCTCTCTCTCGTTGTATTTCAAGGGCACCTAGGGAGAGGTCCAAAAGTGAAACATTTAGTCTTTGTCTTTCAAAGACACCATCATCGCCTTCTTCCTGTGAAAATCCACTATATCCGCCTCCCCCCCTTCTCTCTGTCCTCAGCAGCTGTCACATTTCCTGTAATAGTTTTTCCTCTGCACGAAGACCTGTATTAATATTATAATGCTCTTATGACAAGGAGAAGATAATTTTAGTCTTTTTGCATCTTGGGCAAAAACAGGGCTTTTTGTTTTCAGAGGTCTGTGAGCGAGTGGTCTGACTCCTCGCTCTTCTTCCTGTCTCCTGTCACAAACATTCTCTCACAGAGACACTGGGATTGATCAGGGGAACACAGTGATCTTTTCTGAAGTTCAACACACTGAAAACCAGAGTGCCAAAGCCAAAACCTGTACAGTTTTTTACCCTTCTATGACATGAGTTAAAACTTAATAGTGGTAAAATAGTGGTAAAAGTGATTATTGTTCCTGTGTGTGGCTGCTGTGTCAACAGAAGCTGAAGACAAACTGCTGTGGGATTTGTTATCAGAGACGGTAAGCATCACCTCCTTGGTAAACGCCGATGGTTCTGTGTCTGCGTGGCCAGCAGGGCAGCGGTGCGGTGACTCATCAAGGGGAGTAGGCGCAGATGGGGAGGGATGAAGCCGGGCGGGGCATTTCCTACCCGGTCTGCATTTAGTATTGTTGGCCAGGGGTGACATTTGCGCGGCAGAAAACTGGTGGCGACAGCTAACGCAACACCTGTCACGAGCACCTCGGGTCATGTTGATAGTCATTAGTACTGATTTATATAACATATTAGTACTGTGTGTGCGGGTGCGTGCAGTTGTATCAAGTTCAAAATTCCAACTTCGTACACACTCATTTCCAACAGCTTATAATGACGATATAGATGCGAGTGTGTGCGAACATTTAGCAGTCAACACATCGCTTCACTTACAAGACAATCTAAACTAACATGGCGGTCTGTCAGCGTACCAGAGCATATGTATCTGTGAAACAAGCAATTATAAAAATATTACACGACTCTGCTTTCCTCATACACACAATGCCAATAAGCAGCACTTTGACTTGACGGCCTCAAAGGAATGCGTTTGAAAAGTACAAAGCCTTTTCGATGGCTGCCAAAAGACAGATTGCCTGGCCTAATATCCATCGTTCATCTATAGCACAACGCAGAAGCAAGATATGAAACTAATGTGTTTGCATGGTGGAGCGGGGTGTCTATTGTGTCTATTGTGTCCAGCTGTGACCCAGACAGTGCTTACACTGAGAAGAGAAGGAGCTCCAAATCTGATATATGAAGGCTGAATCCCTGATGGCTATGAAGAGGAAGTGTCTGTTTCTATCAGTTACAAGACAGACATGGAAAGTTGGACTCCTGGTGTTGTTTCCACCAATCACTGAGACTGACCTGCAAGAGGCTACAAGGCTCTCCTTAAGCAAATACAATACACAAGTCTTCTTTTTGATTCTTTCCTGTGAGATAAAGAGTGGTAGCTCATGTGTGCAAGTACAGAAATCTCCAATCAAATCTCCAACCTGCAAATTACACAACAGAACTAAAGGCTTAACTGTCCTGTGCTCTCTAAATTCCAACACAGAGATGCAAAATTCAAAGAGAATGCTTGAAGGCTGCCACCTGATGGTGGTGACTAAGAACTACAACACTTCTCATCCAGAAAGTTCAGGATGGTAATGTTGAACCCGATGATTAGTGGGACCCAGGTGGTTTCCATATGCAAACACAAAGCCACATTATTAAGAGCTTAGGCATTCAGAGCTTGTGACAAGGTGAACAGTGAAATGTCCGTTTTCAAAGTGCTGGAGATGAACAGAAACATTTCCAAAATCCTTTTAGTTTTATTGGAAGACAATGCCTTTCCAACAGCATTGACTCTGAACTATTTGATCTGATCTCATTTGAATGATAACTTGTTTCATTTAACCACATAATACCTATTTTATCTTTGTTTCTATTGTTTGTTTTTTACTTTTTTGTCAATTCCACATAATATTATGTGACTATTAGGGTCAAACAAAGCTATTAGAATATATGTAAGCAAGCCATTGTCTTTTTATTTTATTTTATTTTATTTTTTCCATTTACCAATAGAAGAAAGACTATCCTATTTAACAAATACAATTAAAAACAAATCTCTAAAATATAGAACTTTTTACATGTTGTCAAAATCCTTTTGTGTGCTATCCTATTTCAGTTTCCTTTGTATTCAAGCGCACCTTTAATACAGTGAGGCTGCTCGCCAGTCCATATGCCCTCATGCAGACATGTGCGCTGGGGTGAACCGTACAACAGGTAGCCCTCATTACAGGAAAAGTTCAAGGTTTTCGCTTCCAAGTAATTCGTCCCGTCTTTCTTCCCATTTCCTGGTGTGGGCAGCCAGCCACAGGACACCACTGATGAGCGGACACATTTCTGAATCAAAATCATGTCTTCAATAATTGCGCTAAATTACTTACATTTAATTGATGACTGATTTAGTGTGCTGTGTTGTTTAATACCTAAACATAATCAACCAAAACTTTGGTTTGGATCCTGTATGTTGTAGTTTCTGATAATACATTTAGGTTGCATTACATTTTTCACAAATCTTCATAATACCGCCACTGCTATCAGAATTGAAATTAAATATGTGTAACAAGTATTTTATCATATGACAGATCTCATGGTACCTGGCTGCAAGTCATTTGTGAGGGCCTGGTGACTCAGGAAGCCCCTCAGGGTGGCATTTCCCAGGGCCAGACTGCGACTTGTCAGGGTATCATATTTGCAGAACTGTGCCCCTTCTCCAGAGCACATCCTTAGCGTGTCTGTCAGCAAAGGGTCATCGGGCCTCTCGGGTACAGAGAAGGCAGGGACGAAGGGAGGGTCTTGCTCTGGAGGGTAGAAATATGTGTCCAATAGATGCTTTGAATCGTACGTAAAAAGAGATGTCTCCTTAGAAATGTTCCCTGAATACACAAGTCAAACAAAACAAAAGAGAACAGTCACCATTAACAAGTACAAATGTCTATCAACTCATTGTGACTCAACAATTACAGGTACAATTATAGATACATTCATTAAATTACCATAATACATAGATATAAAATTATTAACCATAAACGATTACAATAAACTGAAGATAATGTGATAAGCTCCATTGTTACCAGTTGTCATAGTAACCAATTTATGCAAGGCATGCTTCATGGGTATTCTCAGAAGAACATAAAAATGCAAAGCAGAAAATCCAATTATATACGAGACAATATGAGATGAACATTGTAATTCAGAAACTAATAGTAGTCGGGGCTTCAATTGGGTGCAGTCATGACTTTTGTTTTGTACAGAAGAAGTGTCTCTATTGATGTGTACAAATCTGTTAGTTGGCCAAAACTTTAATAGAGTTGGGAGTATTTAATGCAGTTATATAAAAGCAAGACATGTAAGTCCAAGGCCAAGGGCATGGAATGATAGCTGCTGAGCATGTAATTACAGCGAGTGTTATTATCATGCATGTCTGTGGTCTGGGCTCCATTTGCTTCCAGAGATGTGGTTTCTCTTGTACAGCGCGGTCACGGTCACTGATATTCCGCTGTAATTTATTAAAGCTCCCGTAACTCTAAACATGTGTGTCTTCCTTCCACTCTTTTGCAATTATTTGTCAAAATCGCATAAATATTGAAAATGGAAAAAAACATTTGAGGCTTTGCCAGTAGGTGTCAATTCAAGTTATCAGCATGAAATCTGGCCACCTCCAACCAATTAGACATTGATATGACTTTCAAACACTGGGGCTTATTGCTGTTGTCATCAAATAAACTACTTAACTACTGTAGATGCTAATTTGCCTGGTTCATTCTTTTAACCATTCACACGGCTTTAAAAGGAGGGGCTCTGGACTAGACTGCAGAGTGAAACAGAATGTGAAGCTTTTAAGATATGGATGGTCACAAGGCCATCCTGTAGCTATCAAGCAGTCATTTGTAAATCCAAACACTGATAAGTGAGTAAATTATTAAATGTTTGATAAATGCTTGCTTGCTCACTGGGAAAATATTTTTTAGCTAAAGTAACATCTTGTGTTTTAAACTCACAGCTCACTCCAAAGGTAAATATGTCCTCAGGTCTGGTGTTGGCTACTGGGATGAGCTCTGCCAGACTGGTCAGCAGGTCATCTGAGGGGTCAGAGTTCATGCGGCCCAGCAGACCATTGGTGTGGTTGGTAAACTCCATTGGCAGCAAATTGGTGACAGCCATGCTTCCCGCCAATGTCCGCACCTCAACCCCGACACCGGAAGAGAACATGACTGTCACATTCTGAGGACTTGGGGAAAACACAAACACACCTAAGAAAAACAAAGATGGCATCTTGTTACTGGAAATGTGGACAGGGTGTTTTCATCAAAATGGGCATGGGGGCTCAGTAGAGGGTGTGTCAGTAGAAATCAGGTGGCGCAGTGCTAGTTTGGTGTAAAATAAAACCAAATATTGTACTAGCGTTTCCGCCTGGTCAGAACACGTTTCAGCACAGGCGCATATGGGGTTCCAAAATTATGTCAACATGCGCATTTGTCTATGTCGACTGAACATGTGACAAAACATTTGTCTATGTCTATTCAACTTTAAAGTGTACTTCTGTTGTCTTGTTGCACTCCCTGTTATTTGACTGTGTCGTTTGAGACTAAGTAGCAACCCAATATTATTCAAACACATTTTTTATCACAATCATTTTTGTCACAAATTGTGAAATAAACGGAATAACATTGTCGTGGAAATATCGCTTAGGATATTCACCCTCAAACACTATGAGATCATTCAGATGTGTTTAGGATGCCTCATGTGACTGTAGGCCAATTGAGTGGGTAGCCTACAGTAGCAATCGTGTGCACAGCCTAACATTTTTTGAAGAAAAAAGTGTGCACAATGAAAAAGCTGGTTTTCTCCAACACACTGGTGACGACACGGTCAGACGACACATCAGGACGACACATCAGGACGACATGCATAATGCCAGTCAAACAACAAGGGAGGACAACACGTCTGATCCACATGCATAACGACACATCAGGATGACATGCATAACGACATAGACAAATGACAGGGAGTGACAAAAGACCACAAATGTACAGTTTAAATTTGAATAGACAGACAAATGTTTTGTCACATTATTAGTTGACATAGTTGCGTAGTAGTTTCCGGGCTGTGGTAGTTTCCGGGCTGTAGGCGAAGGTGCACTAAGCACAGACACGGCACTTTTGTTTATGTTATGTTGACCTATTTCGTGAATAATTTAACTAATGAATAGGCCTACTGTCCTTAACCTTTTTAATCCCAAAACAAAATATATGCACGTGTAGACCTATCATGTTTTATTAGAGGTGCCATATTTGCACACTTGGCAACTGTGCACCTTCCGAACAAGGACATCAGTTTTGACAGTTTCCTTCCGGGAGAACCTTTTCTGCCGGGCTGGACTTTCCAAATTGGCGGTTCGCCGTGACAGAGAGCGCGCTGCTGTTAAAGGGAATGAGAGGAGCTGATTTGATTGGCCATAACTGAAGACAGCCCCCACACTCCTACTGACCATTTATTCATTCTAATCCAACCCTTTCACAACTGCGCCGCCGTATACTTTATCAGGATACTGTCATGATCAGCGCGCACACGCTTGTGCACGCTACGTGCCTTCCCCTTGGCTGCGCACCTGGGGGGATTAGCCCCG
>JAOEHI010000896.1:0-13231 GCA_025447815.1 Percopsis transmontana
CCCCCCCCCCCCCCCCCCCCCCCCCCCCCCCCCCCCCCCCCCCCCCCCCCCCCCCCCCCCCCCCCCCCCCAGAGCCTCTCTGGCCCTGGAAGCGCTGCCTCCAGCTAAGAGAAAAGTATCTCCCCGCCCACCTCCCTACAAGCTGTCACCGGGCAGAGGGGCGCCCATATCCCCCTGGGTGGCAGGCATGATGCCAGGAAGGGCTGAAGGAGGAAGAGGCGGACAGGAACCTTGAGGCGATGTCATGTGTAGCCAAGTTACAATGACTGGCTTACAGTTACTCCTTATGCTGTGCTGGTAGAGTGAGCCACTGCGGTTCAGACAGACATATTTCCTAGCAAAGCCCCTTTAAGGAAACCCTCCTTTACTCAGATGTACTGTACCTAGCCAGCAAACGGAACAGCAGCGCTCCATGTGAAATCTGTTCCTCCAGGGACCTTTATGCGAGCCCTTTCTGTCCCCCCCCCCCCCGTGGTGCTGCACTCCAGCCCTCACAAGAGCTTCACAT
Source organism: Percopsis transmontana (assembly GCA_025447815.1). NCBI lineage: Eukaryota > Metazoa > Chordata > Actinopteri > Percopsiformes > Percopsidae > Percopsis > Percopsis transmontana. The sequence goes on from JAOEHI010000896.1 coordinate 509, forward strand.
AGTAGCAGACATGGCAGGCGGGGATGGGATACAATAAACCAGGTGCGGCAGGCCCCACGCTCACCGACTGAACATCTTGCCAGCTATTTTACATTCCTTAAATCTCCTCCAACGCTGCAGGAAAACTTAAGTCTGGCTGTTGGAGTGGACCAAACAGAACCCGCTAGCAGAAGGGAGCTAGCTAGCAGACAGAATGAACAGGTCTCTAGCGAGCCGAGCCAGAGGTGGAAGGACAACAAAGTGTGGTGAAGTGTTTATAATTATCTGTGCAGTTGTGTTTGTGTGCGTGCGTGCGTGTATGTGTGATGTGTGCGCGCACGCAATCAAAATGATAGGGAATGCCATTGGCGTGCCTCATCTTTAATTCACATACGTCAGAGGACGCCATATAGAACAACTATGAGTCGCGCTAATATGCAGAATCGAGTCAAAGTGCAGGGCTGTTGCTCCTCCTCCTGTAACGGTAGTGAATATTTCCGACACGGTTATGCTTTACCGTTTACAGTGCATTATCTGACCACGGACTGGGCTCTTAAATCACATTGCCTCGATACAGCGTTATGCCCCAGAACCACACGTGCGACGATATTTCGGACGCTCTCCAACACGCATTTGATGAGTGGTCCCCAAAAAAAAAAAAATTACAAGAAATAAATAAAGTGATAATACCGTATATCGCACTGTTGAGCCACCATAAATCCCCACAGGGGAAATTCCTTCACCAAGACAGCCCTACAAATACCTGTCTAACTATCATTCAAATGCTACACCGTCAAGTCATTTGGCGTTTATTTGTAACCATTATGCTGTCTCCCATAGCCCTTTCTGAGGTTGAAGGTAAATGCCTTTATTGTGTTTTAGTGCCCCTAGAACCCTCAATATCCACCCAAAATCTTTGTTGTTTGATACACAACTGTCCACAGAAGTGTGCATGGCTGTAGGGGGAGGTGTGGACAAACAGTGTGAACCCATGCGCTCTGCAGGGGGAAGAGTAAGCGACATAAGTGCATGTCGCTAAGCACTCTGAGGGGGGCATGCGTTTCAAACCAAAACAATGATGTAATGCTTGTTTCAACCACAAGGGTAATTCGGATACAAATCGAGGAGTGATTTGTTAGGACAGCAACATACACGCAGTTTCAGCAACCCCCAAAATGTCATTCATCACTTATGTAACACAGATTTCCAATGAGCAGCGTAGATAAATATTCAAACTGACATCGATATGACTTCAGGAAAAGCAACCATTCTCCAGGCAATTCTAGTTAATATGGAGTAAATTATGCTATCTGACGGAATGACATGGTCAGAAAACATCATCCTTTCCTGGCAGCAGTTCATCTGCCATATCTTCTCCATTGACTTCTCCCCCGCTCCTTTTCCATCATTCCAAACCTGAGACGTTCCAAAGAATCGGAACACCTCACCTCAACAGGAACCTCTCACACGCCTCGCCCCGGTTGACTCATTCATTCACAACACTAAGCTCATTACAGAGCACACAGTAGAAATGGCAAGTTTAGAGGGCCATACAAGAGCAATGCTTAAGCCTGAGTGGAGATTCCTTCCACACCAACAAAAATACAGATGGTTCTTGTTAGTGCTCATAAAAATAATAGAAACAACATAGTCCTCCCTGTCTTCTTTGTGCAGTCAGTGCAACAAATGACAAATAATAATCTTGGCATGAACGAGCCTAATTTTTTTTGTTTTACTTGGAAATGACCGACTACACTGTAGAGACAGAACTATTTCCTCATAAAACAGGCTAAAAAACGAGTATTGAGTGGACCACAGAGTACTGGCTGCAACATTTGCCAACTCCAAAGTGGACAAACAAGCACAAGGGTACCAAAGGTAATTTAGAATTTAATTCACCTTTTAGATGATGGTGGTTGTACCAGATGCTGGAACCACTGTAGGAACCAATTCACCTATAAACTCCTTTATAGGCTTGATTACTGCACATGTATCACAGGAGTACGTGTTAAATCAATTTGACGTCCACGTACTGGATGCATCATTAAATAGGTCTCAGTAGCAGTCTGAGAATGAACTCTACTCAGCCATGAGCGTCACCCATAGATTTTCCTCAGTGACTCAGCTCGCCGGCGAGGGTTGTATGGTGCCAGTGAACATGGGCTAACCATGAATCAGGGAATAGCACGCCAAGTGAACAAATTAGCTCTTTCTTTAAAGCCTGCTGCATTACGACGATAAAAATCTTCAGGCTTGAGCAGGAATGGGTCCAGGTCTGTATGTGTAAACAGGAGGAAAGCACTCAGCAGCAAGCATCTCTATCCTGGTAGCCGGAGGAGTTATCACCACAGTGACAACAATTGAGTGCGCTAATAGCTCAGGGCATTAGGACAACACCACGATATCTGATATTCGTTTGCTAAAGGCTTGGCTGGGAGCAAAATGACAGTGTGTACACAGCCAACTTAATGGGCCTGGATCCTGTACTTTAAAAACGTAGACTCCTCTGTGTGTGTCTGGAATAGCATGTGTGGTTGGAACCAGCATTACAATAATGGTGTTTTGGTTTGAAAACTATGGAGGAGTGCACTTGACTCATACGCTTCTCTACTACTCCCCCTACAGTCACACATCCTTACTCTGCCCCTCCCTCTACATTCACACGCCCCTTTCCTGGGCAGTTGTATTTCAACTGATGGAAAGTTTGCTGGGGTGGAAATTTGGGATTCTGGGGTGCTCGCGGTGTGTAGTAGTTTCCATTTAGGAAACATAAAAAGGTAAATCTTCATTTAAACTGCTTAACAGAACATAGCCCTTGCGAATTCTATACCTTGCTGTAGGTTATTTTCCTGTTTATTTTTGTGTCTCCAAAAGAGTGTGATTAAGAGTCGTTTTTAATTCCTATGGTCTGATGACATCAGTCACACAGACCACAGCAGCGGAAGGAGGCTCAGCATTATGAATCAGTGCATGTCATCACAGACTGCAACTGCTCGTTTTCTGTTCCTCTGTTTTGCTGCCGAAGGGAAGAAAGTCCCTCATGTCTGTCCTCAAGATTTTCTAGGAAGGAAGGTCTGTCCCCTGGCAACACAACAAGCTGAGACAGCTCAAACGCACACAGAGAAGCCACTTGCCAGGGGTTTAGGCTTATTCTGACTGTAATTGGACTCTTAAGTGTGGTGAAAGGTATAGCCTTTTATGAGGTGTCAGAGCACATTAAGCCATAAACTCCTTTCATGGGAACAAGTCATATTTTAACATACTGTAAGTGGGTTAGTTAACAGCACAGGGGTAGGACTGGGAGCCGGCAGCAGCAGCTACCGGGAGCTTTCTTGTCACAGAGATACCATATGGAGAAGACAGGGCAATTATTACTCTACAGAGATATGCAGAATGCAAAGTCCAAAGAGCGTTTCTTTACAAACTCCCAGAAAGGAGGCGCACACAGGCAAGCTGAAGCCTCAACCTCAGCTCAGCACAAAAGCCAATATGACACCAAAAGGGAGGAGCCCCGCCAGCCTTGTACTTCCAATATTACTTTGAAGATATTAGTATCAAACATCCTGATATTGTTGCTGGAGCACCGCAAAGAAGGCATGGCGTTGTGGGACTCTTAATTGGCTTACATGCTCACAAATCACACCACCAGATTTCGCAATGCCTCCCTGTTACATTTGACATCATCTAATGTTTTGAGACAAAGAGGCGTTTGCCTACAGCAGCATGGGTTAGCAGGCATGCAGGGGGGTAAACCAAAGCATTATTTAGCCACCTGGAATGGAGTTACACCGTTTTAATCCAGTATACATTTGATATGTATATTATGTGACTCATGGATCATAATAAGATAAGTCAAACGTATACAACATATCAATTATACAAAGATGAGGTCATTTGAGTACATTTATTTTCAGTCTCTCTCTCTCCCTCTCTCTCGGCAGAAGCCAAATTTACTTGTGGAATACAAATTACTGGAATATTTGATATGCACAATGTAAGCATTTACCATTAAAAACAAATCCGATGCTTTGATGTAACCAAGTTGTATTTTACGATTTGGGAGGCGTGGGGAAGTATTCCCCACAGCGCATCTGTTATCACACTACATGTAGACCACCTATTTAGCCAAAAGTAATACATATACCAAAAAATGCCCTGCTGTTCTTACAGTATAAACTCTGCCAATGAAGATCAAAGTATACCCCGTAAAGAAAAGAGGCTAAAACAAAATGTACAATAGTGCTTACACTAGCCACACAAGACAAACACACACACACTTTTGTCCCACACAGAATTGCCTACTGTTTACACGCGGAAGGGGCGCGTTCCAATGAGACAAAAAAGTAAAAACAGAGCTACACAAACTTTTTTTTTTTTAAACAAAGTTTCTAATCATAGCCCAGTTAATAGATACTAAAACGAATGCAGACATCCGTATAGTCTCACCAGTTTTTATCGACGTGTCTCCACGTGTGGATCAAAGCTTCAGCAAAACCTCCCCAGCTGCCAGTTCAACGTTCAACAGCCCTGCTCGTTGCTGTTATCTGTTCGAACCGAATGCTAGCATTTCGCATGTAACATTGCTTCTTGTCGAGCCTTGTGACACGAAGAGTTGATCGCTTCTCAACAGGGGGAGTTAGTTGTTTTCCTGCTGGATGTTACTGCTGAGGGCTCCGACGGTACAGCTGCTGTCTGGATGGAAAGCAGTAGCAGGTTCCCAGTCAGACCAAGCCATCCGCCAATCACATCCACCCCAGCACTACGTAGGCTTCAGACCGGCGTTTTAACGGAGCCCCTTTCTTATCCAGTCTTATTAGGAAAAAAAAATATGCATTTGCATCTGAAATTTGATTTAATGTTTAATCCAAGCTAGTCAATAAGTGACACGAACGTCTGAGCTGTTATTTGTACTTTCGGTAATAAAATGAAAGGAATATTAACCTTTGACCATAGACTTGGAGTCGGTTTAAAGGAGGGGCAAGAGCTCTTAGCTTACCCGTTGACGGCCAAAAGAAAGCTTGGAATATGTGTTTGGAATAGACACTGACTATACCTGACTATTTCACAACAAGTCAGCACTGGATATATGTGGGATGTGTCAGACACTTGGTCTCCTTTGTCCTCTGACACCATACTTCCCATAACCATAACCACGGCCAACCACTAGTCTGATATATTTCATGTTTTATATGGTTCAGCTCATTTACATGTAGATTAACCAATGACGGATATTCTATATAAAGTGGAACGCAGCAGTTACCTTTTCCTGAAGTGAAAAGGTCGGTTTGGAACATTTATGACATTTCTTTTTCCTATTTTCCATTCAGTTAACTCCTGGAATGATAAACACTACAGCCAACATTTAGTGTATTTGCACTGAAAACCAGCTGGCAGTGGGCCTACTGACACGATAGTTTCAGCTGCTGTGACACTTTGCACATAACAGCAGACAGGATAAATACAATGAATAATTTATGACTCCTTTGGCATTAGGCTGCATTACCTCATTCCATAAGCCCATACAGGGAATATACACTACAGGTACATGCACACACACTATACTGTATTATTGGTGATTGTGCACAGCAGTCACAAAATCATGAAATCAAATATTTCTTCTTGTTCTTTTTTACTTTAAGTTTATTTTTCAAAGTTTTCAAAGTTTGTCCGGCTATGTTTTCCCATGCTGCAACCCACTCCCTCTGGTTCAGCATGTGCAGAGTTCATTTCAGGAATTTAGGATTGAAGCAGGTCTGCTCTGAGAACAGCCCTCAGAGAGTATCTTTTTTATATTCTTACCTACAGTATGCTGGTTTAAACAGGCTCCTGCCAGTAGCTTTGGATTTATAGGGGAGTGTTTTGAAGCTCCAGTCAATCAACTATCAGGACAGCACCAGAATGTATGGTACATTATTCTATATAGGCGTCTGGTCATATTTAGTATTGCAGACTGAGAACAGACAGAGAGAAAAACAGTAAATATGCACATCGACACACACACACACACACACACACACATATATATATATGTATATATATAGATTATTGGCTGAGAGGGGCCCGGCATTAGTTATTTCCTGCTGGGGAGTGAGGGAAATCTGGCAGCTGTGTCTCTCCAGGGATTGGCTTGTATTTAGCGCTTATGAACTAGGCAAAACACTGGAGGGAACTCAAGGTTTCTATCTCACTACCAGTCTCCATAACAATGATAAATATAGTATGATTGCACAACAGAACATATTAACTGAAATGTCCTATTACTCAACTGAATGCTGAAGTGACATTTTGGATGAGTAACCTGCACCACAAAGAAGACTTCAACTGCCTCAACTGTTTTGCTAGAGTAAACCGTTTCTAAGACTAGAGGTTTGGAGTTTTTAAGAATGGGACAGTAACTATTTACAAGTGTGTGTATAATGAGTAATACAATTTTTTTACACTCTTCCCTCTGTGTGAGTAACTGTAAGGCATTGCCTTTATTTGAGTGTGTCATGTTACTACAGTGAGGTCTGTTATTTAACATAAAACCTGTGATTGTGCAGTTGTCCACCTATTATGACTAATGAGGTGCTAATATAAATAGAAGTTCAATAGCATAATAATAATGACCGTAGAAAACTCTTATGTAATGACTTACGTATCATTTGCAAATACATAATTTGGATATTATATTGGCAAAGCTTGATTTCCAGCACTGATTTGACTGAGTTTGAAGGTGCTCTAACGGTGTTTTGAAAGGGCCGGTCCCAGAGTTTCAAACCAAAGTAATGACTCTAAAATGCTCTGTTTGGACACAAATAGAAGAGCGTCCCTTTAATATATCCCAACTAAGAGTCCTTCTACTGGTGTAAAACATTGTACATTTTTTCATCACGGGGAGGGAAGCTCTCCTAGAGTTGGGTGGAGTTGTTCTACGAAATCATGCAACACTTTTTCCTGGGTTTACTTTATCACCTAGCGGATTGTCTCCTCGCTCTCTCAGTCTAGAGCTGTTCTCTGCCTCTCCCTTTGCCTCCTGCAAGGAGAAAAGCTTCAACTCAATTCAAACTTTCCTATGCGTGACATCAGAGAAGGAGGAAATTGATTGGTTATTCCTGCTCCAACTGTCGGCTGTCTCTTACCTCCCCACACGGCCAGATGGCTCACACACACACACACACAGCCCTTCAATAATCAAACAGTGGATTCAACTGTATATAAACTGTATATATTTATATAAAGTTACTGTATATAAATCAAATTAGTGCTCGTTCTGTGTTGCGTTTGAGTCTGGCATGCACTTGCACACTTATGTAAACGTATATGCGTGTGAATACATAAACACGTGAAGACAAGCATTAATTTTGTACATTCCTGTTCAAAAAAACAAGCAAGCTTATTCTGTGAGGAAGTTTTCTATCAAGTCCTTCATTGAATAAGGCAAAGAATATCAATCAGCAAGTGTGTGTTATGTTTTCCTCCATTTGAACTGTTTGTTACGTCACGCTCTGCACATAAAAGGCTTCTAATAGTCTGACTAACACGTTACACGGCCAATCTGGATGGTAAAGAATCTATAGACAAAACAGAACAGTAACCAAAATCCACATTAAGGCGATTGGGATCCAGACAAAATAAGGATGGGACAGCATCTGGGCCACCCTCATCATGGGCCGTCAGACTCAGAGCTGTCCCCTGAACTACCAAAACCTGAGGGAAACTGGACCTAACCGGAGAAAAGGCAGCAGAAAACTGGACCGCTGGATCCAGAACCACGTGTGAGAGCCGCTGCAGTGCAGGTGACGATTTATAGGGCGGAGCTTAAACAGCTGTTTAGGAGATAAAGAAAAGAGCCTTGACCAGAAACCACCAGCAGGGGGGAGAGCGTAGCACTGTTCATTAACTCTTGTTCATTTAGAATTTTGTGAAGCATGTTATAGTCCATTTTGGGCAACACTCACAGGGTGGACCGGGTGTTTATAGGAAAGGGTGTCTGAATCATCTTGTTTAGATTTCACTTGTCAAATTAGAATAAACGTGTGTGTGTGTGTGTGTGTGAGTGTGTATACATTTGTGTTTGCAGCAACACATACTGTATTATAAAACCTAGGTCAAGTGTAACAATCCATTATGCTAACGTTTAATATTGTTAAACGAGAAGATACCTTGATTTTTACCTGCAGGGCTCTGAAAGATTACCTTTGAGCTTTACCGTAGCGTATCTAATCATATTACACAATAACCTGAGATGTGCAGCCAGCAGCTAGGTGAATTCACAGAGGTAACGGAACTACTGAAATCTGTTTCGTTTCTGTCTCTGAATCACATTATATTCCCTCTGCTTCTTGCCTGCCCATTTCGCACATTCCTTAAGTCCTGAGTGAACCTTTATTTAAAGTACCCTCTTTGACTTGTTTCCAGGATTGAAACAAGCAAAACCAATGAAAATGTTGTTTTATTTTGAAACTTACAGTGCAGAGTGCTTGCCCCCCACTAAACCACCACTGGGCTTGTAACTGGAAAGTATTTCAAACATAAACAGCGAGCTGAGAAAGAAATGTGTGGTTCTGTGAGTGCTATAACACAATCAAGACCTTGGTTAAATACTGGCATTATCACTCATAATTCACCTGTAGTAATCAAACCCTGTTGTTGCATTTATAATTGTGTCTACCCTACCGTGTAGGGAACACGAGGCTGGGCTGAATCATGTGTTTTATCTAGCATACACTTAAGATTTACACTGATATTGTATTTAAACAGTCACTGTGAACAGTTTTTGGATACCTTCCTTAACGAGCCCTGTCTGGGTGAAAATCTGTAAGGTTATTCAGGTGACCTTTCAATCACCCCGACAACAGACGGATTTGTAATTTCTATATATTTATGACAGTAACTGTTGGCCTGTAAAAGTGCATATGCTGCCATCAATCTCGAAAAATATTTTTCCACTTGGAGTGTATGGCCAGTTATGTCCAATGCCCCTTCGCTCTCCGAATGCCCACACACATGCCACAAGACAACTACTTTAATTACGTTTGCAGCAGACTTTAATCATTGATCAACTGAATGTCGAGGCAGACATATCAAATGGCTTTCATTTGCAGCTCAATTTAACTGCAGTAACGCAGTTACAGTTAAGTGATGGATTTTACTGGAATCTGTTTTAAATTCTGCATTCTGCATCTACCAGAGAAAGATGATTAATTGCTTGTACACCCTTGTAATATGGAGTGGAAGTTCCCAGCTTTAACACGTCTGGATTCCAAATGTTTACTTCCTGGAACTAATATAATCTCAATTCCAAAATGCTATCCCTTCTTCCTCCTTTTAGTTTAATCTTCATAGCAATTGCGAAGAACACACAAATCATTAATAAAAACCATTAAAGGTTCATAGTTTTCAAAGAAAAGGTGATGGAAGATAGACAAGGTAAGGAGGCAGGTGATATGTTTCAAGTGAGATATAATAATACAGTTTTATTATAGTTTACTATGTGCTTCGAAAATCTGATAAAAATGAAAATATTCAGTGAATGAAAAAAAGAAAAATTAAAATGGAAAACATGAGAGTGAGTTGCAAGAGAGTTGCCAGAAGTTCCAGTGGGGGCAGGATGGTCTAGTGGTCTGGGTGTTGGACTCCCAGCCAGAAGGTCATGGGTTCGAGCCCCTAACCCCTATCTGCTCCATGTAATAGAACAATGTAATTGTAAGTCGCTTTGGATAAAAGCGTCTGCTAAATGCTGTAACTGTAACTGGTGGGAAAAGTAATGCATGTATTACTTTTATCTATTACTTTTTTTTAAAAAATATAAATAATTTAACTTTGACAATGGTTTTAACTTGGAGAAAACAGAACTGGACTACTTTTTTTAACTTAAAAAAATGTATTCAAAATGTATTAAACCAAGGTTTCTGGAAGTTAGCTACACACTGGTGGATAAGGGTCTAACGCCGCTCCCAGCAACATTGAGAGTCTGAGACTGACTCATTAGGCTAAAGAAAGGTCTGTGCCATCCAATACTAATCATGGATGCATGCTGTTAGAGCAGCTAGGCTGTTTGTGACACAAGCTCTCAGTGGAAGATACTGTATACAGTATATCTGTGCTGTACACATGGAAATGAAAGCAGACTTTGTGTTTCAGAATAATATGACCATTAAGTACGCCCACCCAGTTGATTTGGATAAGCACAGACTTTTTCAAGCAAAGACTTCAGAATCACACATGACACCTTTGTGTATGTTATGTTGGCCTACTTCATGAATAATTTAGCTAATGACCTTTAACTAATGTCCTTAACCTTTTTAATCATAGGACCAGAGGATTCACTAGGCCTATTTTAACTACCTCCTCCCAAGCTGATTTTACATCTGACCTTGGTGGTTTATTAGAGGTGCCATATTTATTAATTCTATTCCACCCCTTTTACAACTACGCTGCCATTGCACCCGATTACCGCCACCGCTACATGTCCCGAACGCATTGGCCACACCTTAGATCAATTTGCTGTGAATTTGAGCCGTGCGCCTCCACTTTTGTCTTGATCCGGAAACTAGAGCCCTTGAAGTCATGTTTGCTTCATTTAAATAATGGAAGCAATAAAGGACATTTCTATTGTAAATGTTCCCTTTTTATTTGCTTACGATTTGGGCATGGAGGGGTTTCAGTATAGGTACAGCCCTCTTATCCAGGAACATTGGCACAAAGCCTATCTGCCCTGCTGAGGTGTCCTTGAAACACCGAATCCCTACCGCCGCGGGACAGTAAGGATTATAAATGCTACCACTGTTGTAGGACCTGCTACTTCATTATAGCAACAAACAAAAAATTGCTGTTCCCGCTAACCTTGTATGCTTTACGGCAATGCCAGCGGGGTGGTGGTGAGGGGGGGTTCCTTCTCTGCCTAAAGTGCTTCTCATTAAAACCACTATAAACTAGATTAGAATATATCTCATGTTCAAAAGATAATATGAAGAGGTGCGCTGAAGTGCAATTTTATTGTTTGGCTATCAAGGCGATAAGACTTTGTAATAGAGACACACTCCATTAGCCATCACAAATGACATTCATCTCAATCATAACTGTCCCCAGGTGACTGATGAGTGGGTATTTGTGTGTGTGTGCGAGTGTGTGAGTGAGTGTGATTTTCCATTCTATACTTACCTAAATGATTATTGAAGGTTGAGAAGGTAAATGGCAAACTCCTTTCACTCAAAGGCTCATTTAGTAGTAAATTATATCTGGAGAATATATTGAGTATATATTGATTACGCTACATTAATATCAGCATACATATAGGAGAAATCCTCTATTGTGTATTAATTAATAAAATACCAAGACCTTTAAGTGTACATTACATATAGAGTGCCTGCTAGCTTGTTTCATTTGTAGGGATTCAAGTATAGGTTTGTCAAACGCAGCAAAACAAGCAGCAGTCATTGCTACCAGTGAGGTGCTTGGGCTTGACGCTTCCCTTTTCCTCCACAATGCAAAGAAAATGAAAAAAAATAAAAGCATTATATATAAGAGATAAAAGCAAGAATTAAGTAACAATAGGGTTTATAAATAGTTAAAAGTGCCCCCTGAAGCCCGAATAACGGTGAACCCTGAAACTGTGTAAGTATAAGAGGACCACGCAGGTGTGGGAGGGACTTGCACAATCGCTGGTCTCAACCAAATTCAGTGTTCAAATCAAACTCAATGACAGTATAAAAAATAAAACTAATCCACCCCTACTCCTACACTGACAGCTATGCCATAAAACATTAGATGTTTGCCTTAACAGGCTAAATCTACCCCGGTGTCCAATTTAAGACAGATCCCCTTGACGCCATTCATTTTCAAGTATGGAGTTTTATTTCCAGGGCCGATCTCAGAGGAGGATTCCCGTTGATCTTCTCTCGTTTATGAGCAGCACCACATGTCTGTTGAGCAATGTTAGCCAGATGAGTCAGCATTTCCCTACTGGGAAAGACATCATGAATACATACATAAATACAGTATGTATGTGTCTATTGTATTGCCCTAGCTTATAGCCAAGCTACCAGGCTAGTGTCCCCTGAATTAATGACATTTAATTAGCTCAGCTAAGCTTGAACAGGAAAACAGAGGCATTTCACAGAGGCTAACCCTAACCCTAACCCTAATTAAAACCCATTTTGAGCAGTCCATAAGGCTTGGACTACTCCTTTTGTCACGATTCCGCCGGTTCCCTGGTCTTGTCTCTTGTCTCCCATGTGTCTGTTTCCATGTTTCCCATTCTTCCCGGCCACTCCCTTGCTCCGCCCTGTCTCCTTTTATGGTCCTTCCTCTCATTGTCCATTCACCGCCCTCACCTGTTTCCCGGTCTCCCCAATCAGCCCCTGTGTATTTAGTCTCTGTTCTCCCCTGTCTCAGTGTTGGTTCGTTGTCAATGTTTGGGTCTGTGTCATCATCTTGTCGTGCCCTTGCTCTTTCCCTCTCTTGTGCTCATGAGTTTTTTGCCTTCCTGGAGTTTTCTGTTTTGCTGGACTTTCCCAAGCTGTGTGATTTCTTTGTGTCGGAGTTTTACCTAACTCGTTTCCTGTGTTTTGGGATTTTGAGTTCTGTTCATTAAACTCTCTAACCCTACTGCCTGCCTGCCTGCTTGTGTCTGCACTTGGGTCACTGCCCAACGCTAACTGTGACACCTTTCTTCCATCCCTCCCGGGGGGGGGGCGGGGGGGGGGGGGGGGGGGGGGGGGGGGGGGGGGGGGGGGGGGGGGGGGGGGGGGGGGGGGGGGG
>JAOEHI010000897.1:0-13231 GCA_025447815.1 Percopsis transmontana
TATATAAAGGGTTATCAATATCTGATTCATTATAAGAACATATATTGTTTAATCTAGATCATTTGTAAACTGTATTTTCTTACACACTGTATCAAAAAGTATAAACTATATGAGTCTGTGTGCAGAAAGAGTTACCTAAATGTTGAGATGACAAGTGTAAAATCTGGGACTGCTTTTTTTTTTTTTTTACTGGCAATCAGTATGAGAGCAGTGCAGCTTGATTATGATTGGTCATTATGCAGCTACTCAGCCTCATTCAAGAGGGCTTGTAGATGAGCTGGATGAGCCGTATCGAGCAGGTGAGACCGTATGTGTGAAGGGCCCCGTAGATGATGGTGACAATGTCTGATGAGATGACCTCAGACCTTGGTGCGTGGATCACTACTAGGTTCCACTTTGCTTTATACATAATGAATGATTATTTCTGGCCTCAACCGTCGGTTGGGCATGAAGGAAGCATCTTTGTTCTTTCACAAACAAACTGCCAATATAAAATCATAAAAGCATACCGAAAAAGGTTTTTAGCAATAAAACCATAATTGGGCTTGTCAAGATGTTTAACCCTTAAACCTTAAATCTTAATTAGATTTACCCGCAAATACACAGGACAACTTGCTAGTAAAATAAGACCCGTCCCCTTTCTTTTAAAGTCTAATGTAACTCATATAGGTAGATGGAGAGATAAATTAAGGTATATTATACAGTATATCACGTTGTAAAGGACAAGGACCAAATATGAATGAATCATATTGTCATATTAACTAGCCTCAAGGGGCCAGGTTGAGGTTAAATGTGAAACGCTGGGGTCTGTAAGAATCCATATAACGTTAGTGTTTGTAATATCATAGCATATGCCCGTGCTGTCATGTTAAAGCGTGTGCAGCAACCGGCATTTCCTCATGGGATGGTTTAGTGCAGGGAAAGTTAACAAACAAAAGGAACAATTGATCTTTTTAAATCATTATGTCAAGAGAAACAAGTATGCATAGGTAAGGAAGTCTGTGAGATGTTGATTTCATGCTTTTTGCATTTATTGCAATAATCATAATCATAACCCCTTTGGCTGAGAGAAAATCATTATAATAATATCCAGTTTAATTATAATATTAATAATGTTTAATTATATCTAGTTGAATAATTGAACAAATCAAACAAAAACAAATGTGTCAGGCTTCCTCTAGCATGATTGGCAGTTTAATGTGCTCTGGTTAGTGCCAGAGACCGTGATGAGTGTCTCATGGTCTGTCAGTTAATGTTGCCTATTTAGTGCTGATAAGACCTTGGGTGAGTCATCCAAGGTCTTGTCACCATGGGATCACACTCACCTTGTCTATCAAGCTAGATTATATTAAGATGGAGTTGCACACACACACAAACACACATACATGAACATGGTGTAAATTTGCACTTTTAGCATAATCATAATGGAAAAGTTACAGTGGACTTCATTTTGTTCCTGTCAGTTAAAATAGGCACATTTCAAAGAATAAAGAAAAGGGCTCTTATCATATAATTAGCAGGTGTGCTTTTTGAGTTTCATGACCCTAGGTCATGGATATTGCTCTCTTGTGTGAACCTTCATTTTTCAACCCACTGCCAACAAAATCTCCAACATGGTAGTATCTATTCTAAAACGTTCTACTGCTTCAAATATTGCCTGCCAAGGGACTATTAAACTTGTGACGGCCTTACTATATGATGTCTTATATGTTATGAGTCCTATAAGGAATGACAACCAGAGAACCAGAGACATATAATATGGACACAAGCAAACACACACACACACACACACACACACACACAAACACACACCACATGTGCAATTACATGCAGGCATTGGCAAGAAAAAGTGAGAGCAATAAATGATAAATTATGAAGCAAACAGTACAATTTTAATACCTCTGGCGAATGGACAAGGACATTCAGCATAGAAGAAGCCAATTAAACATTAATTTAGTATTAAACAAGTAACTGTGGTTATCAAGTTACTTTCACATGCTTGCTGTAGACTGTAAAGCCCCAACGGACAATATTTTTGCATAAAAGTATCATTAGGAGCTAAATATAGATCAGATTCCAGAAAGCCTTAGCCTGGTAAAACTATTTATTAAGCTCCGCCTCTATAGAGGCGTAGAGTTCCCAGAATGAATAGTAGAGTGGAACAAATCATGGAGCTTTCAAAATGCGGATGGTCTCACCAGGCTATAAAAGCCTGGCTTTTGCCATGCAATTTTCTGTTAATCCCTGTTGGAGCACATACAGTATATGGCAAAAAGATACATTTACAACACACAAACATGACAAGTAAATAAATGTAATGCACTAGCGCATTCAGTTATCACTTACCTACTGTATACAGTAGCTATCCTTTCCTCCTTTACTTTATAGCCTTTTAGATGTTCATCCTAAACAAGGTAAATAATCCAGTATCTCTGGGATACTGAGAAATGTCACCAACGTGGACATTATTAAAGCCTAGTGTAAAGTCTCTAAATTTAAACCTTTTTTTAAATTGCTTTGCTGTGGCATTATTTGAAAGATACTTTAGAGGCAGAGGGCACAGTTTAATCCCTCTGGAAAATCCTACACATTTAAGATGCTGGGAAAAACTATTTTTACTGCTGCTATATTGGGGGTATAAATGTAATGCGGACCTAAAACAATTCTTAGTATAGAAATTACCGTATTGTTTGTATGTCACAGGCCGATGTTCAAGGTTAATGAACCATGTTTTGTAAGAACGTTTAAACTATTTACAATAATTGTACAATCATTTTAAAAGCAACCCCATTAAACTCATTAGAAGAATTGAAATGATCTATTGAGAAAAATATTGCTTTTGTATTTCTTATGAGATGTTGCCGATCTTTCTCACTGACCTCTATTCATTTAGACAGTCTTTTGCTCTGTTTTGGAGCCAAGTGCCTGGTGGCAATAAGCAGTACTGTATCACAGTACTATTCAGCCTTGGTGGTTGTTCCCACTAAAGCCTTTGTTAAGAAAACAGTGTCAGTGTACAAGTATTTAAGAAGTCTTGAGGGACTGGGAAAATCAGCTTTGATCTCACATACACACAAAGGGACATGTCATAGCTTGTCTTTCATCCGATGCTTACTGTGTGACTGTACCTCAAACCCAAGGCAACATCAACCTGAGGGTTTGCATTTGTCTGTGCCCACCAGTGTGTCTGTAAATGACAGAGATATATATATATATATGAGAGATGAAATCTAAGCGAGAGAAAGGGACAGATATATAGAGAGAATGGAGGCATGTTGTTTGTTTATCCACACAGAGCTTGGAGGAAGCAGATTAAATCTGATTTGTAGTGAGTCACAAATCCTCAACTCAACATGACTTCAACAGACACAATATTCTGTCCTCAAGACCTGTTCCTCCACACGCACGCAGGCACACACACACACACACACACACGTAACACGCAAATAGGCCTACCACTTGACTTGAAGCAGCATAGCTTTTGTGTAAAACAAAATAATGAGTTACAAACGAAGGCACAATATGCACATGGAGCACATACTGTATATCGGAAGGGATCACCACCGGTATATAACTCAACTACCATAAGACACTCTTCTCTTAGAAACCACTTCCTGTCTTCTGCAACATGTAATATTTCCAGCGTCTTGCCACCTCACCGATGAAGTGAGCGCATTTCTAGAGCTCCATCGCTTGAGAGCAAATTGATTTTACAGTCCTCAAATGCATTTTATCAGCCTGCTGCCATTTTACATTGTGTGCCATCCTACGGCACAATTAAATAAATACAATACAAATCCCCCCCTCTGTCATTGTACTGTTAGCGTCTATTAGGATATTATAATTTTATAATACTAGATTAGAATTTCAACTAAATCCCAATTAACCCTCGTGTAAACTGTACGCAAGTGAAAGGGGCTGAGACGGTACATAATATAATATGCTTTGAAATTCTGAGGCTCGTGTGTTTTATGTGCATGGTCGCTGTGCATGTTCTATCGCCCACAGTGTGCGGGTTGGGCGTGTGCGTGTCCCGTGGAACACCTCAAGCTGAATGCAATTGGCAACGCGGGTGCAGGGCGTCCCTTTGATATATTGAAGCAGCTGTTTGAAGGGCGAGAAGAGAGAAGGGCTGTGTAACATGGCAGAGGAGCTGGGTTGCCATGGCAGGGATGACGCTCAGACATGGCCACCCGCACACACACATACACACACACACACACAGTACCTATTTTGAGACCTGCAAGACAATGTAATTGGGGAGTCTTTTTTTTGCCATTGCCTGACAGGATGCAGATGGAACTTGAGACAGGACAGGAGGGAGGCCGGCAGGAGGTGTGGGAGGGCTCTATGAGAACACAGGAGGCTAGGTCAGACGGGGCTCTTGTTAGCTGGTCCACCTTTTGCCCCTGTAACATGCCTTCATCTATCCCCCCCCCCCCAGTCCGTGTCTAGACATCTTTAGACTACCTGTTGAAATGTAGCGTAATGTCCCGCCTTTTTTCTCATAGCCTATAGTCAAAGGTCTGTGCTCTTAAGGGAAAGTGTGGCACATCCGGAGCTATCACATCGTTTGTCACAAAACATTATTTTATGAAATATATTAATAAAGTGGCAGCGTGTAAAATCATGTGTGTAAAAGAGGGATTTCTCCCGGCTTCGGCAGGGTCTTTCCATACCTCAGCAGAGTGAGCGTTTTGCCTCCAACTGCCGTGCAGTCCATCGGTTGATGGGGAACTACTTTTGCTTACGTGCGAACACAGCACTCGGCCCCATTGAGTGTGTGAGTGGTGCCCAAGGGCGCATCCTTTCATCTAGCCTGCCCAAAGTGGTCCAAAATACCCACTATCGATTTGAACACGTGTCAAGTGGCTGTGTGTGACTAATGGGGTTCTCAAACCTCTTGACTCCTGACCTCAACCAGTGGTTTTTCAGTCGTACTTAATTTTGACTTAATTTTGAGCTAATCTTTTGTATGACTCTGGAATAACGAGTAGACTCGGGTGAGTGATTCGTTCATTTTCCCAAGCCCACGCATGCTTGAAGGGTCTTGGTCTTGGACTCTTTCGTTCACTTGTCACAGCTGCAGCTGCTCATGATAAGTACAGTAAACACAATAATTCGTTCATGACTCATATAACTATGGGTTTTTCGTTCATTTGTCATGTGACAGCTGTACAGGCTCAGCCACAGAGCTTTGGGCTCAGCATAGGAAACAGAATTGATTCACAAAGTAACTATGGGTCTTCCTTTTTAGTCTTTGGTTCATTTTTTTCAGGTGACACCGTGTCCTTGGCCCATCAAAAACTCCCCAGGAGCAAGTCTTCAACTTTTCTGAATCTCCAGAGGTAGGTTAACCGGTTTTATTAAACTAAATCTTTGAACAAGCCATAGATATGGCTTGTTGCTTAAGTGATGTTGTTGTGTTGTAGCCCATAATTTATACACTGCTCAAAAAGGGAACATGTAATCATCACAGCATAACACCAAGTCAACTTCAGGGATATCAATCTGTCCAGTTGGGAATCATAAGCGACTGTGAATCAGTGTCACCTGTTTCGGTGCAAATGAAAGTGACGAAGGCAGTGATGCCATTGATTGGCCCTCACGTTCCCCAGACCTAAATCCAACTGAGAACCTCTGGGACGTTATGTATTGGTGCATCCAACGCCACCAAGTAGCGTCACAGACACAGGAGCTCACTGATGCCCTGATCCAGGTCTGGGAGGAGATCCCAGGGGACACTGTCCGCCCGGCATGCCCAGACGTTGTCGGGAGTGCAAACAGGCATACGACACATCGTGAGTTACGTTGCCGTGATGAAATTCACGCAAGTTTACTTTAATTACTGGTGGGAGTTTGAATCCAGCTCTCAAGCGGTTGGTGATTTTGGTTTACATTAACCGTAATTCGTTTAAGAACGTAATTTTGTTGTCAACGAATTACACAATGTACAATGTTCCCTTCATTTTTTTGAGCAGTGTAGTTTAATGGTCTGGTTGTATACTAGTGATTTCTTAATTGCTTAACCATGTAGCTTTCAGTGTTTACTGTTTGAGAACTATAGCGCCACACTAGTTAAAAATGAACGAACTAAATGACTAAAAGATTACAATCCACTTTTAACAACATGATATGATTTAAAATATATACAAATATACAATAATATATATATATATATATATATATATATATATATATATATTATATATATATTTTTTTTAATTATTAAAACTCAATTAAATACAAAAATTATCGCTCAGTGGTCTAATGACCTCTCAGGGGTCCTCACCCCTATTTTGAAATCCATTGACTGCAGGTGTGGTGACACATCCAACTCCACTGTACTGTTTTCATACAGTGTTACAACCCACACGACATGTTCCCTGACTTCATATCATCATCACTGGACAAATGGCACTTTGCATTCCTGGTGAGGTATGTGGGTGGAAGGAAAGTGTATTCTGAGACCTGGATGCTGCTCCTGTCCAGAATCAATTAGTGTGAAAATAGCTGCAGTCAAGGAGGAGATTGAAAGGATGACCCAGTAGAGGGGAAAGCACCTGCATCAAGTTTACATAAAGGTTATAACTGAAGCTGAATATTAAAATTAGGTGTATTTTTTTGTAAATGGAAAAACATGAAATACAAAAAGTGTCAAATTAACTAAGTAATGATTTTTTTTAAATGAACTATACAATAAAATATTAACTATACAATGTAACTGTACTAAAACACACTGAAAAACTAAATAAACACAGTCTGAACACTAACAAAAACTAAACTGAATTAGAAATAGGAAGTGAAACATTTTATTTATCAGACACTTTATATCAGTACTTTATGCTGTGTAATAATACTTTATAATGTAACTATAATCATGTTTTTTGGTTTCCGACTTTTGGGGGTGACCATCTTGTGGATCTTTGGTCATAGTAATAATTTTGTATGTACTGCAAGTCTACTGGTATCACTAGGTTTCCCTAGTCTACCGATGTGGATTACAAGATGTGTAGTGTTACAGGCTATTTCGCAGTTCCAGTAATCTTGGGATCAACTATTTTGGGCGCTATTAGAATTTTTCAATTTTTTTCAATCCAGGAGAGATTACCACAAAGTATTACAGCACAGCAGACAGTCTGTCTCACTGCACTCACACACAGGTGATGCAGACTTAATTTTGAGTGGGTGAGATGGATACAGAGATACATTGACACTGTACCTCTCTAAAACAAAGAGCTTCATGATTTGACTGTCGTACTCGTTTCTATGGGCGTCGCCATGGTGTAGCGAAGATAGAATAGAGGCTGAGCGGTGCTTCCATGTCTGGACAGTCAAATTGTTCAGCGAGTCTCACCTTTACTAGTCTGATTTTCTAGTCTGAGCAGCATTCCGATGACAAGATACTCTGTAAATATCTGTCGTTATCTTGCCCCGCGTTTTCACACTCTTTCTCTCTCTTTCGCGTAGTGTGTTCCAGGCGTTAAGGAAGACAGAGGAAACAAACAGGCAATGAAAGATGATCCATTTTTAGATGGGGATTAATGTTTGCACGTGTTCAATATAGGTAGCCAACCTTTTCAATAAATCGTTATGAATGTTAACTTTAATACTACTGCTGGGAATATTTGCAATGATATTGCAGTAATAAATACGCATGACAAATAAGCCTCACAAACCTTATCAGAAGGAATGATTGTGAGGCAGTAATGGGCTGTATGTTGGCAGTGGGCATGGAAGGGCTGAGCGAAAGGATCCTTGATTTATCTTCCATCTCGTGCTTCATCCTTGTTTTGTTTGGTGATATATTATAATGTTTGTAAGCTACAAATTATGCAAAATTAATGTTATTTAAATGGTTGATGTCCATTGGATATTAGTTTAGGCTGTTAGGGGCAAGTTATCCATCACCTAAATTATTCATTTTTTATTATAATACTTAACTTAGTTTATTCATGAACCCCGCTTTTATTTTTGGCCATCCCATCAGCAAAAATCCAGGGCACACAGAAATATTTTGACCAAAAAGTGATTTACTAACAATGTTTATGTAGAACTGTACATAAATATCAACTTACAATTAGGTAATTTAGCAGACACTTTTATAGTAGGTCATTTATCAGACACTTTCTGCTTATATAATAAGCAGCATGTAGGGATTAGACATCTTGCTCAAGGATGCTTACAGGTAAATGG
The DNA here is from genome assembly GCA_025447815.1 of Percopsis transmontana. Classification (NCBI taxonomy): domain Eukaryota; kingdom Metazoa; phylum Chordata; class Actinopteri; order Percopsiformes; family Percopsidae; genus Percopsis; species Percopsis transmontana. The sequence continues at coordinate 8,197 of JAOEHI010000897.1, forward strand.
GGCATGTCACCATACCCCAGGGTACTTGACTGGATAATTTAAGTTACTAAAGTTACTTTTTTTAAATTCACATTTTTATGTAATGAAGTTGTATTTCTCTCCTCTAAATTACATTTATACTAAGTACTACATGATACACTATAGCCTGGTAAAACTATCCTAATGTAGCATTCTTATCCTCTACGATTTGCTATGCTTTAAATATCAGTAAATATCAGTTAGGAGTGTGCAAAAATATCGTTTAATCGATGAATCATTTTTTTTTCCGACCTGTAAAGTTTATGCATCTGTGCCAATACCCAGCCCTATCTCAGTCTGGGGAACTCTAAATGAAAACCCGCCGTCACCCAATTCACCCAATAAGTGTGCAGCTGAGTAGTTCATTTGGTGCCGACAGCAATTGAGCACCTGTGTTAAAAAAAATCATGCCCAAAGTGGGTCTTTTTCTGAATAGTTGATAGTGGTCCAATCACCTTGACTGACAACTATCCAGATTGATGAGCGGAGCATAACAAATTGTGGATGGTCTTACTGCGAGCAAATAATACACATACATTTGAGCATGATGCATAGGCCTACATACATATTACATACATACTGTACTACCTACTCCAGGAGAGCTACTTTAAGCTAGACGTACCCTGAACCTTAATCAGAAAGTAAAATCATTTAAGTTATCAAATAAAACATTTATTTATTTATTTATTTATTTATTTATTTCATGGTGACATGTGGTGACAAATGGCTTTTGGCCCAATCTCTCACCAAAGAAAGGTTGTTACTTTGAGTGTATGAGAACAGTGCCTTCCCACATAGATTTAACTTTTCTGAAAAGAAGTCTGCTGTTTGTGCCAATGGTGATTTTGACATCTTTTCCCACCCTGGATCAAACATTAAATCATCATCATCATTAGCCTGCAAATGGCTGCACTTCAGAAACAAATGTATGAGAAGGAAGGAGGGAGAAAAATAAGAGAAAGTTTAGTGGGAGTTCAAAGGCAAGAGGAAATGTGAACCATCTGTGCAGGCTCCACTTTCTTGGTCGTTAAAAGCACTTTGTATATTTTTATTTCTAATAAGTGGGTGCCGTGCCTCAGGGCAATTTACAGACATGGTCCTCAGCCTTGTTGGCCAACAAACAGTGAAATAATTAAACAATAGTAAAACAAATTAGAACATTGAAATGGTTAAACTGTGTGTAAATACATGTTATTCCACTAGGGTCACAGTAAGTTGAGCTTCTAGGCTCTCTTATCTAGAAAATCTTCTGTATCTCTGTGGTATAAATAACTAAAACAAAAAACATGAACATTTTATTAAACAAGGTTTTGAATTCACACAAAGATCAGGGATTTCTGGTTCTTATTGTTGTATTGTTAACTGTTCAGTGGGTCCTTTTTCCTGTCAGAGCACGTTTCCATAGCAACCACACTGCTGTTAGCCAGTTGTCCAAAGTGAGATAATGTGACAAGCGGAGTTGGGGAGAATTCTATAAGACCTCATTCTGACGCCCATGGATTATCAGCAACTGTCACACTGCTTGTGGTGTGTGTTTACCGAGCCACCGCTTCCATCTGTGTTTCCAATAAAGATGGATTCCCTTCACTGGCGCCTTGTCAACAAAAGATTTTATGTTTGAGAGTATGGCAAATACTGATAAATAAAAGAAAATTCGAAATCAAAGGGACGCTTCCTTCGGTCCGTTATAACCCCCAGAACCCCAGACTTCCACCCCAGGTCACCATTTTAGGTTTTGAAAGCTGGTCTTTAGGGGGAGGGGTAGCGAGGAATGCAAGGCACCCAGCAATTTCAAACCAAAATATCTTTGGTGTAAAACCGGTTTCAACCCACGGTTTCAACCCATATAATTCCAGACACAACTGTGCCTGTAAAAGACTAATTCAGATTTAAGTTATGCTGTCTGGCAATATTTCTTAAATGTCTTAAGTGATCTAGGGCTGCAACTAATGATTATTTTCATAGTCGATTAATCGATTAGTTGTTTGGTGTATAAAATGTCTGAAAAATGTGAAAAAATTTCGATCAGTGTTTTCCAAAGCCCACAGTGATGTCATCAAATGTCTTGTTTTGTTCACACCCCAAAAAGTTTACCAAAGAGTTTACTGTCATAGAGGAGTGAAGAAACTAGAAATTATTCAAATTTAAGGAGCTGGAATCAGAGCATTTGGACCTTTATTTCTTTAAAAAATTACTCAAACCGATTAATCGATTATCAAAATAGTTGTCAATAAATGTAATAGTTGACAACTAATCGATTAATCGATTAATAGTTGCAGCTGTAAAGTGATCATTACCCATTTCCCCTGATCCCCTGAGCGTGCACTCATATAAAACATTTCAAATTTGATCCATTATTCCATCCACTATAGCTTCTAGTCCCACAGCCCTTGTCATAATTGTTCCCATAGGTTGCCCATGTATTTTAACCCTGACTGGCAATTTGTGACAGCCCTCTGCCAAACAGTAACCCGTGGCCTGAACGTATTAGACAGGCCACCATCTGGCAACATGTACACTGTTTGTCCTGCTGTGTTGTGCCAGCGCTACTGCTGGAATGGCAGCGTTTGTAATGTGGAAACAGCTTGTCCAAGCCATACTGGCCTTATTTACATTCTTCTCTGGAGGGAAGGGGAAGTTGGCAGGCTCTGTCTAAACTCTGTCAATGTGTATGAAGAAATCACGCTAGCACAGTAAACAGGGCTATATGCTAATTCAGCACGCAAATAGCTAGCAGCGTGTGTCCGAGTTCATAGACACCTACTTACACACGCATACACACACAAAACAACTGAAAACACGCGTGCGCACACCAGGCACCTGATACCATCTTAAAAATACGACCACCTCCAAAGGTCAGGGTTATGAAGCACTACGCGTCACATAATTTCATAAAAAGACGAATAAGACTGAAAAATATCCATTCCTCCCCTCTAAACCTCCCAAAGTGTGGTGCGTTACCATGACAACAGGCGAGTGGAGAGGGCTGCCCTTGTTGTGAGTGAGCTTCCTCTTGTTGAAAAGGTTTCCCCGTATCTCCTGTGGTCCACAATCCCATATATATTTCCCATGTAAATGTATTAGAAACCAGGGCGCAAGATCAAGATCATCTACCCCGACACGGTACCTTAATCTAGCCTATGTTTGACCCCATTGGCTTAAATGTACAGTATGTAGGGGTTGCCTTCTATCCAATACAATTCATTTTACTTGTTACTTTTTGTTATTGCAGCCTCTGTTGGGCTCTGTTTTTTGAGTGTTGGACTGTATAATTGTGGTGGGTGTTAAGAGTGTGGTGATAATGTGGGGGTTTCTTGTACATTCATTAGTGTCAGTCTAACCTTAATGTACAAGCTCAGAAATGCTCAATATGTTCAAACAGATAATGTAGGTGTCCCTAGACGTGTATACATATGTTATGTCTGGTCCCACGAGACTACTGTTCCTGTAAGCCGTACCACAGCTGTTGTTTTTCTGTCACAGGCTGTTTTTAATGTCAAAATCATGCAGCTTCCGTGATTGATGGGAACTGATTAGGTTTTACTACTGGATTAATTATGGCTGATTTTAATACACAAGGTCTAGCGTAATTACCTAGCATGTAGGGCAATTCATAAAGATGTAGCCCCTATACTGTCATTCAGAGTATGTTTCTTCTACTGTATCTTAAGTCTCTATTTTGTAGGTACACCCTACAATGACTCCTATAAATCCAAACAAGCAAAATAAATACATACAAACATACAATAAAATATGACAACATCGTACCACTAAACACCTTTTTTAAGCATTAGCCCAGCAGGAGTGTGAGAAACTGAGCAACAGCCATAATCCCCTTTTAATATGCACTCCAGGTAATAATGAACCACTTGATTGGCACCATAAGGACCTAAATCCATCCCAATTCAAAGCCTCTCCTTTCATTCGCTCTACTTGAACGGGGTGAACACTCGTTCCACTTCTATGTATATGACATTATAGTCCCTGCCTCACCCATTTCTCTCTCTCTCTCTCTCTCTCCCGCTCTCTGCCAAGGCTGATCAGCAGCTTATCTTTTGGGCGTGCTCATACAAGGGAGCACAGATTAACAACATTCACGTTCCAAAGCAGCAGAAAGAAGATCTTGTGCTAGAATGTCATCCAGTTTTTTTCCCCAATTTGCTAGTGGCACAAATAGTACAGATATCATATATTTCTCTTGGTGAAGCACTGGTTTGGACTGCCTCTATATTATATCTCTGCAGTAAATGCATGGATATTTAAACTGTACGCACACACACACACACACAAACACAAACCATAGGAGACAAGCATGCTACAGTACTTCTTCCATATATGCAGGTCAAAGAACCAGGTTTGTTTGTTCTCTCACCCCCAAGGCCTGTGTGCTCCTGCCTTGCCCCCCACATGACATCCTTTGTTTAATTATGAACATCTGATTACAATTCCTTCCATCTAACTTAGAGTGTAGCACACACACACGTACGCACGCACACACACACACACACACACACACACGTTGACATTTTAATATTGATTCCTACCTTCGCCAAAGAGCAAAAGGATCATGGCACCTCAAGGAGAGGGAAATACATCAAGGTGAGACCGTGACAAATGAGAGTCACAAACATTGTGGCGTAAATGTCAGAGGTCAACGTCGGTAGAGCCGCCCCCCCCCCTTTCCTAACTAGAAGAGGGGTCAGTGATACACACCACTACCGGCTCAAAGTAGAGACCAGCAGGGCTTCAGGCTACTAAATGCCAAGGCACGCCTACCGTAGCTCATTGACAGTGCCACAATGCCAGGGACTATTGCTGCTTAGCCATCCTATTGAAAACCAAAAAAAACAGTACCTCAAGACTGGCACACAATGGCAGCTGTCATATTCCCTTTAGTAAGACAGCTTCAATGGACAATAGGCACATCACTGCTGCTTTGACGTGTGTGTGTGTGTCTGTGTGTGTGTGTGTGTGTGTGTGTGTGTGTGTGTGTGTGTGTGTGTGTGTGTGTGTGTGT
>JAOEHI010000898.1:0-13227 GCA_025447815.1 Percopsis transmontana
TGAAAAAATGCCCAGATGAGGTAAAAATAATATAGGCTATACATTAAATAATGTATTCAAATTGAGTTTTAGAAAAACAATCGTACAAAAATAATTGTAGGACGCTTTGGATAAAAAAATGTTTTGATTAGGCTACAGCACTCTATGAAACTAACAATTAGAGGGACTCGTAACGACAGGAAAGATCCCCCCGTTATTGCTTTGTTCCCCATAAGAAGCACCTCTGCGGTCACAGAATTTGACAGTCACAGAATTTGGTGTTACACCGGCAGAGGAGCACTGCCTCCAGCCCTGACTGCTGTACTCTCTCTCGGTGCGCTTGGGGCCGAGGACAGCTCTCGGGCCAATAACTGCACAAAAGCCCGAGCTGCTACCTCGGCTTGGGGTGACAGACCCTGTACAAACAGTCACTTCATTCACAAGAATTTCAACTTTATGCAAAGATACTAGCCTGACCCGATTAGCAGATATGCAGAAGCGCTAGCGTAGCTCGCTAGCTTATGTTGATAGTTGCACAATTAAACCGGTTTACATTAACAACATCTCATAACAAGGGGATAACTAGCTAAACATGTTAAGTTGTACTTACCCCTGTCGTTGCCAGAAGCCATGTTGAGGTCTCAACTGACTGAACTCCACCGCGCTAGCCCGCGCATATAGCGCTTTGTGAACGCATTCGTGTGATTGGCTTATAAGTAGGGCTGTCAAACGATTAGTTTTTTCTAAATCGCGATTAATCGCTGAATTTCAATAGTTAATCGCGATTAATCACATGTTTTATCATATGATTAAAATAGTATTATTTTGCATTTCATAACTGTTTTATGTCTTTATTAACAATGTAGCCAATTCATACCAATCTATCTTGATTGGGAATCAAATAAATGTAAAGAAAGTTAGTTTATGAACTTGACTTTGATTTATTTGATTATTTCAAATCAAAAGATGTGCAACGAAACTGAGGTAAAACAATCAATGTCTTGAAAAATATAGTCTTGCTTAAGCTTGCTTTCAAAAATTATTTTCTTCGATTTGGTTTCATCCACAGGTCTGTGGCGACTTGCACTCTCCAAAATAGTGCTTTGCCTCAGTCCGCTAGCATCAACCTGATTAGCTGTACTAGTTGCATGCTTAGCTCGTAGATGGTAGCTTAAGATCGAAGTGCTTCGGTGATATTTTAATTCCATTTCACACACGGTGCATACTGCTTTTGACTTTGTCAACGGAGCCGTCTGGGAGTTTCTTAACTCGCCATTTAGGACTGTGTTGTTCATCTCCACGGCTGCAGCAGGAGGTAGGAAGTGTCTGTGGCAGCATGACAACAAGTAAGGGTGCGTCAAAGAGTCAAAATAGTGGCAGCCAAAGATTCTACACTGAAGCGATCATTTTTAAGTGACGGTGTAAAATAAGATAATTTGACACACGCGATTAACGCGATTAACACAATTAAAACGCGTTATGCTCGGTCATTATTCTCATCGCGATTAACGCGTTAATGCTGACCCACCTTGTTATGATATTACGATAGTACTAGTTAAATGTGAAAACTGTGTCCCCTTGTATAAAGCATGAATACAGAGAAAACGATCCAAAAAATACACTAAATAAAATAAATAATCAAAAATGATTAAATAAAATTATGTGAGCCTGGCCTGCCACAACTTACTAAAATATATAATTATAACTCATAGGGAGAAAATTAGTTTAAAAGTATATACAGCCATGGAAAAAATTAAGAGACCACTACATATTCTTGTAAATATAATAATATCAATATCAAAAATGTAAAAAATTATATATTAAATAACTTACAAAATATATAAATATAAATCTATTAAATTTAAATGTATTTATATTTTTTTTAAATGGGCAGTGGTCTCTTAATTTTTTCAATGCCTGTATATTTATTACAATTATTTAATGTCTTGATTGATTAGTGTCTTGATATGGGAGAAAAAGCAGGTGCCAGCACTGCTTTTAGTGTATACAATACGAACAAACAGCCGAATTGCCGTAAATGTGACTGAAGACAGGATTAGTAGGAGAGAGAGAGAGGGAGAGAAGCAGTAGCAGTAGCAGTAGCTAATAGGCCTATACTGATCTGTCGGGTTCTTTTGCGCTACCTGGTGGGCGAGTCTAGCATTGTAGTAATTGGACCGAACACAATAAAGCACCGCTCCGTGTGACGAAGCGTAAGAGTGCAGTATTTTCTGCTGCCATGCGCCTCAAACCCGTGGACACCCGTGGACCCGTGGACAAGTTTCACATCTGTAACTGTAATCAAAAGTCATTTTTACAATTTATAATTCAAAAAATATTTTCATATAAATAAATATAAATGTAATTGTATAGATTGTATATTTTTAAAAATGGGCAGTGGTCTCTTAATTTTTTTCATGGCTGTGCACACACAAGGAAGTTCATGGTCTACTCAGGTATAATTTGCGTATTCACTATATACAGTATGGAACACTCAGGAGGGTAAAAGATACTTTGTATTTAAAATTTGTGTAATCTTATACACACAAAAGAAATGCCCATCTCGATAAAAATGACTTGCTTTTTCCTTTTTAGTCCCTTGTGTTTTCTCATTATCTTTTCATGTCTGTTAAATAACACACACTCCAAATCACCACTTTCTTGCAGAACTGTCCGCCCTGCGGTACATGCTAAGTCCAGAGACGTTTGCCACGTTTCTTGACAGTCACAATCCAATGCGTCCCTTTCTTTTGATGCTATTGTGGGCATACAACGTGGTTCTGCCTGGCAGATACAATAAGATACATACTATCTGTCATCTTCGTAGATCACAGTGAAATGAAACGTGAAAGTCAGTGCACGGCAGTGATAAATGTGTACTGCTGTGTTAATGTACCGCATGACTTGCACCACAGTCACTTCTACTTGCTGATTGCTGAAACCACCCAGATGAAAATATTAAGTTAAGCAGTACGTTGTCGAAGTAAATAACAACATCATTTCAAGCCTTTCATTAAAGCGGAGGTAAGGCATTATTCTAGGCGATGCCATTTAAAGTTATGTTAAGATATGTCACAGTTTCTTTGAAGCCTCACTGATATCTCGGTTGTGAATAGGTTTATGCTACTATATATCTAACTGAAAGATGACTAATACCTATTCAACCAATATACTGCTATCCTATGTAACTGAAAACCATCAATGTTCCATCTAGTTTTATTTTTTTAAAGTATGAATTGTGGGATAATCCCTCTTAGTCATTTAGCAGATGCTTCCAAAGTGACTTACAATTACAGATAGGGGTGAGGCATCTTGCTCAAGGATGCAGGTAGGCTAACTCTGGGGCTTGAACCCACGACCTTTCAGCTGGGAGTCCAACACCTAGACTATCCTGCCTCACTATTTAAAGGTAAAGAGTGAGGGTGTCTTGCTCAAGGATGCTTACAGGTAGGCCAACTCTGAGGCTTGAACCCACAACCTTTCAGCTGGGAGTCCAACACCTAGACCACTAGACTATCCTGCCCCCTAGTTGTATTCAAATTTTGATGGCATCACTGTATTCCTATAGGTGAACAGTACTGCATAGAATATGACGACTAAAAAAAGTTATAGTATGTAGTTTTCTTAATCTTTCATTACAAAGCTAAATTAGGTTTCTTGATGACAAGTCACCAGCTGTGTGCTAGTGAATTGTTAAAAAAAGGTGAAAAACAGTAGTGTCTGATGAGAAATACACATACTATAATTGTGATTCTCCCCATGCATAGTTAACATACTTCTTCATCTCATACAAACTGCATCTTTCCATTTTTCTCCATATCTCTCTCAGACACAACATTTTTTAACAAACCATCAACATTTTCAATGTAGCTGCATGCCCATTACTGTTCAATTCTATTTAAAAAAACAAACAACAATAATAACCCACCAGTTGCCGTGTCTGAGCCAGTTAACAGCATTGCCGGGAGAGAAACAGTGCGGCTCTTTCCAGCTCTGTGACAGCTTTGAGCTTGATTCAGAGCGGCAGCCATGTCATTGTCTCCTCAGCAGCGACAGAGACACAGCATCAATCTATGCTGCAATATCATCACCTGTAACAAGGTATCTTAACTTTTCCTATTTCCAAATGCAGCCCCCACTACTACCAAACACATTCCTATTCAAATACAGCTGCTTGAAAGGCATGCAATCAAGATGGGCACTTGCATGGTTGAATAGATTGAACAAATATTAATTTGAACATTGTTTATGAGGTTATGTTAAAGTCCAACTACTGTGTGAGAGAGGCCAGAGTTTTCTAAGGCTAATTTATATGGTTAATGTTATAGATGATTGTGTTGTGGAAGATGGTATGTCATTTCTGAGGATTTCTTCTATAAAATGTTTTATGCAGGAGAAGTTTGTATACATCTCATACACAGCACAAAGAAGTAAGGTATATAGGCCTAACGTGACTATTTTACCAAGGACCCATATTTAGAGCCCCAAGTTTTTCAAGGCCATTAGGTATAATGAATGAGGAAAATTGTCAGAGAATTAGCTGCTGCACACGTGGAATTAAATGTCAACTCTGGTATGAGAAAATGGGGTGGATTTGTCAGAGAGGCGTTCGCTCTTGGAAAGGAGCTAATCTAGAAGAAGTGTCTGTGTCCATGGCAATGGAGGCGATCATGTGTTTTTGCAGGGAAAAAGCTGTGGACAAGAGCAGAAAACACAATGAAATTGTAGGCTGCACACTAAGTCCACACCATGCCCATTTGAAATTAATCATCTCATTCCTCTTTAATTAGCTTCTGCATTCGCGAAATGACCTCTAATTCCTGTCTCTGTCTATACCTCCCACTGCCTAGTGCTCTGTACAGAGATATACTGTATTGGGGCGAGGTTGATTACAGTGAATTAGGGGGCTAGAAAGATTTAAATGAATAGATTAGACAGAGGTGTGGACAGGGTGACTATGAAAAGGGGTGAGAACGGCTAATGGCAGAGCACAAGAAAGAGTCGAATACAATAAAATATACATGCTCTTTGCTCATTTATGTCTTTTAAACATCCATTAGTGATTTGTTGACGTGTGGCATTGGAACTAATTATTTTCACACATGGAAGGAACAGTCTAATGAGCTTGGTAGCATGATGCACAAGGTGATGTTCTGCCCTTTCTGCAAGGGCAGGTATAGATAAGGTCAAGAGACAATTTGAGACTCATAAATAGCATGTTTCATGACAAGATAAATACATTACTCCTAGCATGCTACTGACAAGGGAATTGTTCAAAATCACCATTTGAACATGCAGACGGTGGCCCACAATGCTGGGATGGGAGACCCTAGTGGTTGATGGATGTGGAACTGAGCCATTCACAGATTATATATTGATTACATATCAGAGCCCCATGGTGAGGTGTTGGGTGTCTTAAAGCTGACCTCCATATGGGCGATGAATAGAAGTTTGCCCCCAGCCCTTCGGTATAATGGATTCTGTTTTTCTTCTTGTCTCCACACAATATAGGAAATAGTGAAAAATCGTAACACGTTTCCTTATGCCACCCATGTTTTTTGTTTGTTTACCATTCAAAGAAATTATACAGTTGCAAGGCTACGTAATGTAACATCATTTTGTGCATTGGTATGATAGGATGACAGAAATTACGATTACAGAAAACTCATTGCATTAATGTTGAACAATAGAAAAGTGTTGTGTCACAGCCTTGACCATATACAAGAAGTATAGCAGGGCTCGTGAATGATACTGATCTAACAGCAGACACTCCCTGTCAATTACTCCTCTAATTAATGAACCAACTTCCAAGTTTCCAGTCTGCTAGTTGGCTACAGCCAAACCCCTTTGTCTCTTCAGTTTAATTCAACTCAATAGTGATACAGGATTCCTCCAATCTTGCACATCTTAACTTTACAACTGACCTGATTTGATCATCCTTGAGATATGGGGAGATCAATTCTATAAGTCTCTGCGGGGAAAATCTATTGGAAGTTGAAAGTGAAAGCGTTTTGAACCTTAATTTGTCTCCCGAAACTTTCTATGGGTTGAAAGTGTTGTTGTTCAGTTCCTGCTTTTAAGATATGACCGTCGAAGTGTGCAGCAGAATAATGTTATGATAAAGTGTATATTATGCAGTCTATCATTATCAAATTACTGTCCTCGGCATTAATGAATGATGAACATTTGCATCACCCCCTAATGTGAAAACAGAGTTTCAACACCATCTGCTATTTGTTCTATTCCCTGCTACCATGCCTGTGGTCCTTTGAAGAGGTCCTTTAAAAGGCATTCAAACATAATGCTAAGTAGCTGTCACTACCGGCACACAAACACAACAAGAATACAAAATTATTGTGTGCGGCCGAAAGGGAAAATCACAAAGGGTACTACTGTGTGGCATTGCTGAGTTCTAATTGGGTGGGTCCCGAGGGCTCAGGGTCCAACCGGATGAGATGAGGACACTGTGTGACTGTATAACTACACAGACCCATTATGGCTGAAACACACTCACCTGCCTTCAAGTGCATGCATCATCATAAGAGGTGTTCTTATGAAACACAAAGTGAATGGAAATATGTATGAGGCAGGGTCATGTAGTGTATTTGCAGCAGTGAAAAATGTGTGGAATTTAGTTCAAACTTTAATATCATTACCAAATTATAATATGGTAATGATAAGGTATAAGATGTTCTATCTTTAGACTATATATATGACAAAGTACAGTATGAAACCCAAATGGTCAAACTGTTAATTTTCCTCGTATCAAACTGTAAATCTTACCATTGAATATCATTTCACCAGATAATATTTTATCACCCTTTCTTTGATGCTCTTACTGTAACAGTTTGAGACTGCAATAATAGGCTAAGCAAATGTACACTCTGTTTCTGTAGGCTGTACACGGTTCACACCAATTAAATATTCTTAGTAATCTAAGTAATTAATTTTTATATTTATTTATATGACAGGAAGGAAAATTTAGAAAAAGGATTATGCATTTTTTTACTGTGATTATGTGATTATGGCTTTAACATCAGCGTTTGTAAAAGTCTTTGTGTGATTAATATCTTTATTATATTATAAGTATCCTGATCACATATGCTGAATATATATGAAGAAAAACAAACACAGAAAGGCTACTTGCTTTATTATAATAAAGCAAATATATATATACTGTTTATGCATTGTTTTCGTGCTTCATTATCCAATCCATTAGTGACTCCTTAATTGTCTGTTCATATATATATTCTATATTAAAAATCTAAATATTTAAAGAGTTTATATGAAAATGCTTTCAATTAGGCCTAACTATTTAAATGACCTGACGTATATGATAACTGAATAAAGCATAGCAGTAGGCTAGTTTAGGTGTTGATCCAGGCTTTTTGTCATCTTTGGTTAACTGAAACACACACACACACATGTTCCCTTGGCTCGTAACAATACTGGCCCTGTTAAAGAAAAGAAAATATCGTCCTCTTTTCCTTGGAGCCTATGGTGGGCAGGGCACGAGCTGCATGGCCCCTCAACAAGGCTTTACCCGGATTTAACAGAAACAGCAGGATATAATAAATAGGTTTCCTCAGAACCTCCGAAAAGATTAACTAGACCTAGCCAATGCATATGGCTCCATCCCCCACAAAACATGGTCCAGACAATCATGACCAGGTACCACACCACGTTACATACCTGATTCTGGATTACTACGACCCTCGTGGATCCACAGCAGCACCAAGCTTGCTTCATGTGCGCTCATCAACAAAACACTGCCGTCCCCGCTGCTCCGCCGTCGGCTCCTGGATCTGGCACCTCGATAGAAATGGAACAATAACTAAAAGCTACTCCTTCAGCTCAAATGCTAAAAATCACTTCCCTTTGGTCAGAGTTTGTGAGCGTTGACACTGTAGCGTCTGGGAGTCGGCTCCACCAGGGCACAGGAGAGTCAACAGTAGGCCTATATCACAGAAGATTGGCCAACCAGTCTGCTGTAAGTTCTCCTGCTGTAAGGGATCTAGCTCCCTTTTATTGGGAGTAGTCTGAGCAGCTGTCGAATTAGATGGCTGATGTGAATAGGGTACAGGTGTTGTTGTTTAATGTTGCTGTTGCAGTTCGTGAAAGAGGTAACAGTCCAATCAATTGTCCAACACAAAATAATCCACAGCAAACAACGGAAAATCACAACAACCAATAGAAAAAGGTTTAAAGCATAAATCACTATAATCAAACTCAAATCAAACAAACAAACTATGAAATAAAGTTACCCATCAATCACACTGCTCTTGTTTTATATTATACGACAGAAACACTCCATTTTTTTTTTTTTTTAGTTTTTCAGGGAGAGGGAGGAGGAGGAGTAGGAGGAGGAGGAGGAGGGTCCCCCCCCCCCCACCAAGCTTCTTCTGTGATGGCTGTACCCAAATCACTAGAGTCACTTCAACTACAATCTTCACCAGAAATATGAGCAAAAGATTGAGCAAAAGATTCTCTGCTCAGAGGGCCTTGGAGCTAATACAGGTAGAGAGTGAGTACATTGGAATGGACGTAGTTCAGTGAAAGAGGAGGATGTTTCAGACTATGAGGATAATGTAGAAATAAAATTCTGAGTATGAAAGTGAATTTGAAGATGAGTTTTACTCCAGAAGGAGACCCCAAGCCCAGCTGCTAAAGGAGCCCCATACCCAGCCAGTTGGCAATAATTAATACATTGTTCTTCTAATGCTGCAAAGCAATCACACTTTGCATTTTCTGGAAAATGCCTCTCTAGTTTTATTATTTTGTGTCCTTTTTGCCTCTCTTACATCAGGCTAATGAGAAAGCTATCTCTCTCAGCATTATCACTCCCACCTGTATAGAGAACAAAGAAAAAATAATTCCTTTAATAATATTCAGTTATAACAATTTGTGTGCTGTTGTGTATTTGCTCTCCACGCTGCAGTGCATTGACTTTAAAAATGCAACTCTAAAAATAGAACAAATGTTACACTCTTTTTTTGCACCAGCATTGTTATAAGCATTTCAAATGCATCCACTCTCCAGACCCTTTTCCTGGGTTCTGTTAACACACTTTTGGATGCATCTCAATGTGGCGAGTGAGAGATTTAAGTCTGTGGTCGCCTGTCGTGTGATATCAATGAAAGTCACTGGGGGAGCCATATCAGTATAAGAGCAATCCACTTTTAAGACACAACCTGCTATTGTTCTCTCTTTTGAAAAGAGGGTCTCTGGATCTTGGCTGGCATGCTGCGTCTGCAGATGAGAGCTTGTGTCAGCACTAGCTAAGAAGCGCAGTGGTAACTTTGCTCTGTGGGCCGCAGGGGGTGGAAGGGGTTTGTTTGAAAGGAGGACTACCTGTACAGATCGAGACACAGCAGGTGACGATGGTTAGCCGCTGGCTAACGGCTCATTAGATGTGAAAAATTTCCCAGAATGCATTTGAGCTTTTCTCAACTTAGAGCGATCACAAAGGTAGACACATCTGGAGAACAGACACCTTCATACCTTTTTAAAAGCACCGGGAAAATAAGCGGAAATGCTAACTAGAACAATGTGACAGTGTAGAGCTTATTTTAAATGACTATAAATGCAGTATGTCTTGAAGATACTAGGGTGTGTGCTGATTTTTTATTCAGAGCTTTAAAAAGCATTTCACTGAGCTTGCATTTGCTTCAGGAAAGCCCTGAGGTGGTGCCAGGAACACTGCATTCCATTTCTTATTAGATTTACTTTGACCAGGCTACCTCAGAGGGAAGTAAGTTTGCAGATTTACTAATGAAGGTCTAAATGTGTAAATTCACACCACACTGGAGTAAGTGAGGTCAAGGTACTTTTCATAGCCACAGAGGTTAAATCATGTAAATCATGTAGATAATGTTTGCTTCCCCTTCTTTCTCCTTATACAGAACAAAACAAAACAAACAAACTAATGTGAATGCCACTGTGTCACGATCGGCGTGCACAGGCCCGTGCACGCTCCGTGCCTCCCGTCCTGGCTGCGTACCTGTGGGGGATTAGCCCAACACAGGAGTTTAATTTGTTTAATTATGGAAATTATTTAAGTTCCCGTTGGTCATTGGTTTTGCTGTTTAGCTGATACTGTACTTTGTGTTAAGTATTTTGAGCAATAAACTACGCTTTACGCGTACACCCTTTCTACGTCTGCTGTCGTTTTCTTCTGGCTCGTGCCTATACTCTCCACTCCACAACGCATCAGGGCTCTACCTATTTTTCCTCCAGCTTTAAGAACTTTCCGTTAACTTACAGCACCGGTTGATCCGTCTATGTGGCTTATTTGTTATTATTAAGAGACTGAACATGAAAATTAAAATACTTCCGCAATATCAAGGACTGCACAATGTACTGGAAACCCTCTGTCCCCACACACACATGAATTATACATGTGATAGTTTGCCTGTTACTTACAGAATGTGATGCTGCCGTGTGGAAGCAGGAGACACCAGGGAGGGAGTGAGATATCACATCAATGAGATTTGTATTTAATCCAAAGCAATAATGTTTTATTACTATCCCTCTGATGCATTATTTCACTTCCAGTTCCCGGCAGCTCATCTCGACATGTTGCATGGGGAGGTTTGATAACAGATACTATTTTCTATTTGTAGTTAAAAGGAAGAAAGTTCAAGAAAATGTGATTACCTCTTGGAAGTGTATCAGAAAATACAGATTTTAAATCTTTTCATGAGGTTTACCAGGAGTTCAGAGTACAGCCCGCAACATGCCGTCCTTTTTCAGTATACAAATATTAGAAATAAGACAGTTGCTTTTCACATGCTGTGGGTCAGGACCCCCCGAGGGGTCACAAGTTGCATTTAGGGGGGTGCAACTGGAGTTGGGGTAAGCAGTTAGGATGGGTCAAACGACAAGGCAAATAGTAGCATAAGGATTCACTTCAGTTGTAATTTTGATTATCTTTACTAAAACATAATTGTCAACGTTATGATATGTTATTCTATGTTATGCTATGTTATTAAAAGATGTGGTTGGTTGCTTACATGGACAATGGGGGGATGGGGGTGTTCGCTAGCAATGGCTCACACCTTTTTAGGGGTCAGACGAGAGCTACAACTCGTCTGACCCCACGTTACTGCATCCATGCTGTGATGCAGGCAGGCAATCAGGGGGTTGGAAGCTGATAGAGAGAGTACTCACTCCCTCCAGGTGGGAAAATAGAAGAGAGAGGAGTGATAAGAGTGGCTGTGCATAGCCGGGCCTATAGGGGCCTAGAACACCTCAGCCCCCCCCCCCCCAACGCTACTGTACTGTGCGTATAGCAATAGCTAGCAGAAGCCACCAGAACCACAGGACAGTACAGCCAACTGCTTATGTGCCTATGTGTATTCTCACTTAAAAGACACCAAACCCACTAGAATAAGTAGTGAATGAGTAGACAGGATCCCACCTACCATAATCATTTGAAGGTGAAGTGTCTATGTTTCAGCTTCCCAGACTCAGAGTCTGGCTCAGTTTTCTTCAGGGCCCCCCTAAACTTTTTAGGCCCCTGGGCCTGGGACCTGGAGGATAAAGGGTCCATAAAGGATGAGAAGGAGAACAGTGAGACAAAAGAAAATGTGAAAAAGCCTACAAGAAATGAATAATTGAACGATGTAAAGGACAACATTGTGAGGACAGGGCCGGTGCAGTGGTCACCTAACAACACTAAAGCCCCTTCAGAATTGAATGGTTGGACAATGTAATCTTGTCCTTCCGTCGGGAGAGCGCTTGGTAAACTGGACAGAGTAGTGGCTGAATTGTAAGCAGATAACATAAGAAAAAATGTACGTAATATGGCCCTGCGACCTGACAATATAGCGGCTGTGCGAAAGCATTAGTGCATTTCTTCTGTAGATTACAGTTATTTATTTGGTTGTGGGTAAACTGAGAATGTGGAAGCGATGGAATAGGTTCTGCACTCTGTGTGTGTGTTTGTTTGAAAGAGATATAAACAATCAGATGGAAAGGTTTGGACGTTTGTTCCCTGGTAACCTTGGTGATTGGAGGAACACTCACACAAGCCCTCATATAAAATGGCCCGAGAAAATGATTTCCTCAAGATTGACTCTGCAAAACGAGATTGGGCACCCCTCCCTAAAATGTTTTTATTATTGTGTGAGCGCATATGAAGGGAACGCTGGGGGATAGTACAAAACATCGAAAACACAAAACTGTCTGGGTAATATTTCAAATACGTCTTGTACTTTTTGCTGTCGTGGGCGCACGTAGCCACATGCGAACCCTCCCCCGCGGTTATCTTCTTTTCCGAGGACCTGTGTGCCTCTCTGTGACTCAGACAGAGATGTGTCTTTATCCTGGCCGCCTCGTTGCTGTACTGAATACCACATTTGATCAGCTGCACCGCAGGAGGCTTCTAGGCCTTCGCTCTCTCTCTCACACACACACGCACACGCACACACACAACTCAATCCCAGGCTCCCAGCAATGAGTCCACATCAAGGGGAGCTAATGATAACCACCGTTGTCTTCTCTCTGTCACCCTGGGTTGCACTTCCAAGGACTCATCCCAACCTTCACTGCTACCATTTCCACATACAATAAGCCATAACTGCCATAATCAGTGGGTATTGCTTTTCAGGCCTTCTACCTCCCTATACAGAAGGGTTTTTTCCCCCCGTGTCCAGCCACTGTTCCCAGTGCAGCGGAGCAGAGGGATAATAAGTAAGATGGCTGCTTCCCTGCTGAGCCAATGGCAGGGCTACGCTGTCCTGGTGGATATGTGTCGAGAACAATAACTGTACGTGGAACAAGAGATGAGAGCATCTTATCAACAGAAAATGGACCAATGACAAAGGTTTTTCACACTATTCAATGAAAGACACAGAAATAACCATTTTTAACATAGCGTCTGAAGCAGTAGGATA
This sequence comes from Percopsis transmontana, assembly GCA_025447815.1. Classification (NCBI taxonomy): domain Eukaryota; kingdom Metazoa; phylum Chordata; class Actinopteri; order Percopsiformes; family Percopsidae; genus Percopsis; species Percopsis transmontana. The sequence goes on from JAOEHI010000898.1 coordinate 12,876, forward strand.
TCACAGATAGATTTGCCACGAAAGACATGGAAGACCAAGGGTACAGTATGTTATTGATTCCAACCAAATACCACACTAGTAAATCCTTGCTATTATTTTCTCTGGTAAAAGGTGCAGTAAGCAACATTTTTGGGTCTTGGCAACTAATGTACGACTAACATACGGTGCTGAAAGAATAGGGTAAATAGAAGACTGGATAGGTTCAGAATCAGAAATCAGAATCAGAAGAACTTTATTAATCCCCGAGGAGAAATAATTTTGTTACAGTTGCAATTGAAAGTAGGTAGATAAGAAATATATAAATATAAGAGTATAAATATAAAATATAAAGAAAATTATAAGAAAAGAAAGA
>JAOEHI010000900.1:0-13227 GCA_025447815.1 Percopsis transmontana
ACACACACACACACACACACACACACACACACACACACACACACACACACACACACACACACACACACACTGTTGCTGCCATGCCTTGCTAAGCAGTGGGGGTCCCCAGCACTGCGTCCCCCCATACTTAATTAACTGAGCAGCACTTTAGAGGAAATAAGATTATATTAATTGAATTCATCTGATAATATTTGGCCACCACTCCACAGCACCCAGATCAGGCCTTAGCACACATTGTGCTAAATCAGTATTTGCAGGGAGAATAGTGTGTGTGGGTGCATACTGTATATCATAACCAGACCATCTGTTCCAATGTGTTCTTTAGTACAGTACATACATGGATTATGTTTAATGACACAAACATTCTCTGTACGGACCGAGCCAAAACCTCCGGTGCTGAAAAATCCCCATAGTTCCCCATGTTACTTTACAGCAAAAATAAACATGGTTTATATCGGGTTTGGTCTCTATAGCTAGTTTCCCCATTCATTACAACTGTACGTGGGGTGAATTTTTATATAACTCATCAGTTGACTTAAGCCATACATGTTTCCATCCATTTACAGTATATATAGCCAGGAGTAGGCCAAGATGGTGATGTCCAGAGCCAGCACACTTGAGCTATAAACCCGTTCTTCAGAAAACCTATAGGTGACGTCACAGAGGGTTTGTCCACCTATTTATACAGTCTATGGTCCTGACCAGCACCTCTCTACCCCCCTTTTTGCACTTTGAGTTTTATTGACGAGGGCATTGGCGTCACCAGGTCATTATTCCGGGGCTTCATCCCCGAATGTTTTGACTGTAGCCCCAAATGTAATTTTAAATGTATGCAACACAAAGTATAGGTGCAGTTCAACAACAACAACACTAATATTTTCTGTAGGAATATGCAAGAATGACGCAGCCTGTCTCGCGGATCTGCGAAGAGCGTGATAATATTGCTACATTTTGTTTGAAGTTCATGAGACGTGACGTGACCTCACCCCCGTATTTACTAGCATAGGCCATATGCACTACGCACGCGCGTACAGTGTGTGTGTGTGAGGTTAGCTTTACTATATGTACCGTTAATTTGTGCACTGGTTCTGAGCGCATACGGCAACTTTTTATTACTTGTGGTAACACTGACGGCCCAGTGTCGAGAGTCACGGTCCACCACACACACACTATCATATAGCTACATCACCGAAGAATATGTACTCAGCCCCCGATGTATAACAGTGCAGCTGACGCCCCTGGACGAGGGTATACCTCCAGTGTGTGAGTGTGTGTGGAGAGCATTTGAAGCGTGGCCTGTCTACAGCATGCAGGACGATGTATACTGTATATGTGGATTACACCACACAAAGCTCTTTCTATTGGTTCAGTGCAGCAAACTGATCTCTACTCTCTCTTGTCATCACTTTGATTCTGTTCTGTCCTTTTCTTTCTTTCTTTCTTTCTTTCTTTCTTTATTGTTCTCTTGCCTTCTCTCTCGTGCTCTCTCTCTCTCTCTCTCTTTCTCTCTCTCTACTAATTTTAGACTATTCATGTAGAAATTGTATCAATCAATTTCTATATTATTATAGTGGAATTTGATGCTATAGAAAATGTAAAAAAAAAATGGTTTGGCCTAGATCAATTATTTTGCTTATTTGAGAATAATATTAAGACACAACAGAATAAAAAAAAAATGGAAATCAATTATGAGATTTCCGGGGTTTTTGTTGGTCTAAATACAGACAAAAATGCATCACATGAACAGGCACACTCACGCCCACGCACGTGCACACAGACAGGAAACGTGCAACAGTCTCCGGGGGTTTCGACAGTTCATGGCTGTCCCCACATCACTGTAACCCCCTCCCCGAAGCAGACTCATGGGCTCGGTCAGGACCTCACTGGGGGATTTGAGTGGGGGCAGGGTCAAAGTGAGGTCAGAGGTTACGAAGGTAATGCCATGATGATGGTTAGAGATAGGCGAGGCGGTTGACAAATGGAGCCCTGTGATTCTGACTGAACAGCTTCATGGAGGAAGGATTGAGTCAGTTGTTTGTACAGAGACATTTTTAACTCTCTCTCTCTCCTTCCAATCCTTAAATGCTCTCTAAGATGTTATGCATAAAACTCTCTCACTTCGTCTGCCTGTCCCTCTCTTCACCATGAGATCAATTCATCCAACCGAACATGACACTGCTATGCTGTTAGTGTGTGTATGTGTGTGTGTGTGTGTGGGGGGGGGGTGTTCGAGAGCCTCTCCACATTGTGTCATAATCGACACAAAATTGATTTATGACTCCTTTTACACCTCTCTAAACGGTGGCTGAGTGATGGGAGCTATCTCACACACACACACACACTCACACACTTGTCTTTGTTGCGGTTGCCATCACCACATTTTTGACTGTATTTTTCAATTTTTGGTAACGTCTTTATATGTGTGATGGCTGTTTCTGGAAAATATACATACAGTACACACACACACACTCTCTCTCTCTCTCTCTCTCTCTCTCTCTCTCTCTCTATGGCCTGTAAGAGCCCCTATATTATTGATTTCCCCCCCCGTAATCTAGCTGATATGAAAGGCAGTGAAGTCCACACTTTGATGGAGGCATGGATTCACTGTGGTGGAGAGATGGAGAGGAGAGGTGGAGACATTTGGCATGCCTCAGGAATTGAATAGTGAAAGTCAAGCTTCGCTCATAAAGTTTCTTTCGTTCTTTCTTTCTTTCTTTCGACCTTTATTTGCACAAATGTTTCTAAACAATATTGTGAAAGCAATAAGGGACATACAGATAATTAACAGTCTTCCCTGATCGCCAGCGTAAAAGATAAAAGGAAAAAAATAAATGGGTGGACGGATGTTGTGAATAGGATATGAGTAGAGTCACAGGAAATGGGATGAAAAATGGGGTAAAGGACTATTTAAGTGATGGGAGGATAAAAGGAGAGGAGGGTGGTGAATGACACAGCCTGCTGCTGTCCAGTTTAGAAAGAACAGATGCCTCCATCTCTGCAGCTCTCCATCGGTTTTAACAGGCCCTCACCCTGTCCAAATCAATTACACACGCACGAGCACACACACACACACACACACACACACACACACACACACAGTAAATTGTGCTTTCATAAAAACAGTTTTGTTACTCAGGATGTTATGAGCTATAGACCATGGTAACTTCTGCTTATGGCTGTGTATGTGCGTATGTATTTGTTTATTTGTTGATTTTGTCTGCACTAGTTTACATTATTAGCATATTTGGTTATCTGAATTGTCTGTGCAGTATCATTGTGTACGTGTGTGTGTCTGTGCACGTGAGTGTGGGCTTATGATTGTGTTTTTGTGTGTGTGTGCACGCAGGGGTGTAATTGTTGTTTATGAATGTGCATTAAATATTTGCGTATGTTTGGTCATGTGCGTGTTTGTGTGTGTGTGTGTGCGCATGTGTGCATGCGTGCGTCTGCCTACACTCTCAGGAAGTCAGCAGAGAGCAGGATGCTAGCAGCATCCGGCACCATGTATTATTCAGCTAGCTTTTATTTACCTCATCTAGCATCTGGGTGCTGCCAGGCTGGCCTGCCCCACAAGCCGTACCCTGCCCTGCCCTCACCCCCGCTACGACTGGAGCAACCTCACAACAACGCTTAGCCCCGCCTTCCTCACAATAACACATATACACACGCACAAACACACACAGACGTACACGTTCAAATGTAATGGACATTAAGATGGACGAGTTAAGACTTCACTTGAAATTACACTGCAGTTTGTACACCTGAACTATTTTCACATTAAATAGCGTTACATGGAATTAGCAAAAATGATGGTAGGCTAGAGTACAGTATATTTAGATGAAACCTCCACTATGTAACTTCTCTAATCAGTGTCCAATTCCTCAGTAATTTTGTCTGCCATTGTACGTATGTGAGCTATTTCCACATTGCCACTACGTGTCTTGGACCAGTAGATAATGCTTGGTTTACTGATGTGTTAAGATGGCCCTTACTGTGTGCAGCAGGATTTCATTCCATTGGCCATTATGGAACAAACGCTTGAGTCTTTTGAAATGTGGAGGGACAAATATGTTATCTTATGTGTTCATTCAAAAAGTTACGTGATAGCCTACAGGTTTAAATTAGATTACATGACATTGAATTACTGTACATAAAATTATATTAGATTAGAATTTGCATTATCTTTTTTAAGGCATTCAGTTTATTCGCATAGGGTAATGAGAGTTTTGCAGTGTAGCCAGCAGAGATAAAACAGCTAGAACTGCTACTAATCATATATAAATATTAGTATGATAGTATAACATATTGGCACTGCACTGATTATAAATATTACTATCACTGCAACAATCTAGCAAAGAAAACATATTGCAATAACATAATGGGGGTACAAGAGAGCATTATTTGGAATTTGTCTCATCCAATGGGATGAGGCGAGAAGGACCTCGTTTAGCTTTTCATTTGTTTGAGAACAGCTGGAAAGATGAATGAGTGGATATGTTATTTTGTAAACTTCAGCACCTGAAAACACCCTCTTGCCAAATGTGCACCCATAGACGCACACACTTACACACACACATACAAACATACAGTACACATGCACACAAGCAAACACACACAGAGCAGCACACAAATGGTCTTGTCTTGAGGTTTGGTGCCTGACTTGTCAAAACCATGAAGAACTGATGAGCTGCTGCTAATATTTTAGCCATATCCAGACACACATTGTACATTGCATACACAGACACAGACACACACACACACACACACGCATGCTCCTTGATAAATGCCATATGCCTAAATTTAAACTCTCACATTATGTCTGAATGCCACAACACACTAATCAGTATTTTCAGGGAGAATAGTGTGTGTGTGTGTGTGTGTGTGTGTGTGTGTGTTTATTTGCTCAGAGTGAACAAGCATGTCATGTCTCTTCAGGTTGTCATTTTTTTACAAGCACTTTGTGGTGAATTAGCGTGCGCTCTCTGGCGTGAACGCCTGCCACTCCTCTAGAGGGGTGTGTGTGTGTGTGTGTGTGTGTGTGTCACACTGAGTTGAGCGAAGGATGGAGACCGACTGAGGATCCTCTCTGTCTTTTTGTTTCAACTTGATAGTAAATTATGTTTATTCAGACTATTAAAAAGGCTTATTTAAGCCTTCAATAAAGCATTAATAACTATATCGTGTCTAATAGATGCCTTTAAACCAAGACATGTTATGCAGTCTATCTCAGTCATAGACGTGTGACATAATCCCTATTTAATCATGACGTATATTGATGCTTTATAGCTTGTGCATGTGCAGCAGTGCTTATAGAGGCTATGTTTATGGCTTAATGAGGGATGCTTTCTCTTCTGTCTTTTCCTCTCCTGTCGCATCGACCTGTGATATTGTCTCGCCTCAATCCCTATCTTGCCCCCATCTGTCTGTTAGACCCCCACCCTTGCCCCCCACTCCACCCATCTGCCAAAGCCTTTAAAAAAAAACTCAGGCAAATTTTCTCAGGCGTCACCTTTGGCATGTCTCGCAGAAAATTAATGTGATTGGCCAGTGCCTGCCAGTCAATATCTCAGCCTCAACCTGCTGAGATGGGGAGGAGAGATTGTGGGAGTGAGGGATTGTGGGTACCAGTCTCCAGACGGGTTTGCTGGGACTCGGTCCAGCTCCCCTTTCACCAACCCCCTCCCAAGCTCCCTTGCTTTGCTCTCTTCTCATTAGTTTTACTTGCTAAAACACTCCCCCCACCCTCCCCTGGTCAGTCACATAGATCCCCCCCCCCCTCCCCATCATGTGGCGCACCGCAGAGCGCCTCACTAGGGCTACAGTAGTAGGAGTGTACTTAGGAGATTGTCTTTTCTCTTTCTCTCCAACACACAGCCAGTGTGTGTGTGTGTATGTGTGTGTGTGTGTGTGTGTGTGTGTGAGCGAGTAGACGGGACAGTTGGTAATTCTAAAGCAGCAGGCCGATCGGACATTACACAGCCATGATGAGCACTATGTCAACACACACACTCATTCTGTTGACAGATGAGAGAGAGTGAAGACATTGATGTAATGAGTGTGAGAGGGAGAGAAAGGGAGGAAATGAAAGAAAAGAATGGGAGATTGGCTAGAAGGTGACGAAGAGATTGAAACAGAGGTAAAGAGAGAACGACAGATACAAAGAACTAAAAGAGAGCGAGGGAGCGCCCGAGAGAGAAAAGCGCTCTCTCTCTCTCTCTCTCTCTCTCTGGGTGTGTTAGCGTGCTGGTCCCCTGGCCCGGTGGTGACATGGCATTTAATAGACTCCCCGTCGTGAAACAAACTACCTCAATTAATTCCTCAGACTCTGGCCTGGCCTTTCCTCACTCATACCCCCAAAGCCTCTGGCACTGCCTGACTTTTCTGTGTGTGTGTGTGTGAGAGAGAGAGAGTGTGTGTGTGTGTGAGAGAGTGTGTGTGTGTGTGTGTGTGTGTGTGTGCGCATGATTTAAGCCATCCCACCGGCTGTGTGTGTGACATCCAGGCTGTGATGGACTCTTGTTCATTATTTCAGGGCTGGTCTAGTTTCCCCAGATCTATTCACCCCGTGGTCTTTCTTATGAAATCATTTTTCTATGGCCCTTCTCTCAGGACTGAAATGTCTGCTTCATACAGTACATGGATTTATCTGAAGGCGAGGACTTCCGCGTGTGTATGTGCCACAGTCTGGTGTGTGTGTTTATATTTTTGTGATCTCGTAAGTATTTGAATGCCTCCTGTGTACAGTTTTTTTCGTTTGTCGTTAACAAGCATGTTATTCAGCATGTATTCAATACTGACACTTTTTCAAAACTCTTCACATAGTTGAATGAATGAATGCTATACTATATACTATAGCCATTGCAATTCTGTAGCAAAGGCTTCAGTGTACTCTCTCTCTCAATTCTTGCTTTTTTATTTCAAATTTTTTGTGTAAGCAACTCCAAATTTACAAAACAGTCCATTGTTCCAATGCAATACTGTAAAGCCTATGTACATTGAAAACCATGCTATTATACTGTACCCATTACTCTTTTTGTAAGATTTTGATTATGTGAAAATATTGTAGTAATATTGTGATCCACTTGAGTGTTTTATAGGTTTACTTAACTTATCGCCTCACCATTTTATCTGTGCTCCAAATCAAACAATGTTTTCAGATCATAAACACAGCAAGTAAAGATATACTCTATAAACTACAGAGCATTCATTAGACACTACATGAAAAAATGGAGAACACAGTGTTCAGGGCATGTAGTTACAGAAAAAAGTTTACTGTATAGACGAAACACATTTTGCATTTTCAAAAATAGTATATAATCACAACTTTGTACAGTGAATATATGAATATATTGTATACTGTATGTACTGCAAGTAATACAGTATCAAATGTCTTTATATATTCAGCAATTATAAAAATATAGTAGACCCACTGCAAAAGCCAAAAGATCAAAGAAAACTCTAAATGAAAAGCACATTACAGTACACTCAAAAATTTTGTGCAACTGCAAAAATCAAAATCAATGAGAGATTTATTCTGCTTCAGCATCACGTATTTGTGCTGGGTCTGGCCAGAGGCCTTCTTCTACATCACAGGCAATGTTGTCCCTTGCCAACGAGGGGAAAACCCTCTGGTGTGCTGGATCCAGCCTTGACAACACTCCACACCTATGTCACCACAGGCCAATTCCATTGCCTGTAAGAGATTTTCCCTGGTACATGTGTTTCGGTCATAGACCTTCCACCGCCACGCAGAGAAAAATTCTGTATCCAGACACCACAGTGAAAGCTGACACTGTCCCAAACCACGACATAGACATTCAGCTTACCTGTGCCACCTGTGCACTCTGAACTGGCTTATATTCTGTACAACTGGTTTGATCACATCATTAGAAACAAGGGTAAACAATTTTGAGTATTGTGTAAACAATGACAATTGTGTTGTAGTTGTGTTTAACGAGTTGACCATTTTGCATCTCAGTGCATCACAGAGCGAAATGTGTTTTAGTGAGAATGTGTTTAGAGTTTTGCAAAAAGAGTGAATGAGATTTGCAAAATGTGTCTAACTATGTCAACTTGTTTAAGGTTTTGCCAAAAGAATGATTGATTTGACAAATGACTGAGCATTTGGTTCAGAGAATGGGATTTAGTGTTTTAGCAATTCAGAAAAATTAATGCATTTTGTGCCAAAGCAATGAAAACATGACTGCTGTTGTGCTGGCAGCGTGAAGAGTGAAAAAGTGAACACAGTATCGAGAAATGCATGTAGAAAACGGTAAAACATGTTTTAAGTAGGGATGCACCGAATGTTCGGTAACGGAAATTATTCAGCCAAAAATAGTGAAAAGACCGAATCAATTTTACTGAACAATGGCGTTTTTGATGACTCGATCAAATAGCAACCAGCGTAGAGTGAAAGGAGCGCACGCTTTATAAATGCAGCAAACGTGTCGACAGCGAGAGATTATTTAGTGCTGCATCTCATGTCATCGATAAGAAGAGGAACCGACTTTCATGTGAGAAAGCAGAGAAGCTACTTTTCATAAAGAAAAACCTGCCACTTTTGCTGAAGAAGTAGGCTAAGTAGACTTATGTCTAGGACGATAATTCATTTGTTGTGGGTCCATCCACTTTCTTGCACCCTTGTCAATGCACTTTTCAAGGCACTTTTTTTGTTGTAGGTGTACAGAGTAGGTTAGATTCTTTCAGTAGTCAGTTATAGGCCTAATATAGGCTATTTATGAAGGGGGGCTCAAAGATAGCCAAATAAAAATGTATATTTATTTTAATAAATAAATCAAATTTATTTATTTTAAGTTGGTATAATATCTGCTGGAGTGTTTCAAAAATGTTGAGTGTTTTTTTTTTTATATTTTGAAATTGTTTTGTAATTGAGACAAAATAGTAAAACGCACATTTTGACTATTTAATGTATGCAATGGGGGGAAAATTGGCAAAAAAAAATGCACAAGAACGCATTCGGTATGCAATGTCATAAGTATGTCAAACCGGTTTTTGGCAGATTATCTACATACAGTAGTACTGTAGACAGTGGTAATATTTTAGCTAGGGTATTTCGATATGTAGTGTATACATGTTAGTACATGTATACATGTTAGTATACCACAGTAGCACTATAGCCTGGTGTATAGATGTTATTATTTATACTGCAGTAGTACTGTAGACGGTTGTAATATTTTGGCCAGGGTATTTCCATTCACACACAAACACCCTACATTCATATATGCCATCAGTGTGTATGTAATACAAGGACCGTCTTTTCACCAATTTGCCTTTAGTGGCTAATAAATACGGACCACCTCTTTAATGTCAAGCAGCTCATATTCAAAGCAGCGTGAAAAAACCCAATAGTGAGAAAAAAAAACACAATTCCTCTGAAGTCACCTTGTCACACGCTGGCAGTTTAACTGGACCCACATAGCCTCTCACAATGCTGATGTGTGGATCTCTGTGAGCCTGTAAATCACGTGGGTCCAGTTGGTCAGGCTAAATGGCTGAGTGGCAGTATTTCTCTTGCCTCTCTGCGCGCTGATGGCTTCATTAACAGGAGGTAGTGCTGCCAGTGCTAGCCTCCAGCGCTAAGCGCTAATCACACAGCTGACCTTGGCCCGAACCTGGATACTGGAGCACTTACCACTGTGTGTGTGTGTGTGTGTGTGTGTGTGTGTGCGTGTGCGTGTATCTGTGCTCAGTCAAGTGAGATGGAGTTTGGAGGGGTGGTTGCACTTGGAGAGGTGCGTGTGTGTGTGTGTGTGTTGGGATGTGTGTGCTGAGATGGATGGTGTGTTACTGTATGATGCATGGTATGTGTGTATGTGATGTGCGCTGTCTCAACCGGCTGGTTGGGAGATAGACTGTAGTGTGTGTTATACCTGCTGCAGATGGATAGAAGACACGTGTGTTGTTTGGGTTAGAGGGAATTTGTTGGCTGCCAGCCCTAGGCAGAGAAAGCAAGGTGGAAGGATCTGGATAGTAGACAGGCGGTGCTAAGGCTGCTGTGACCACTGTAAACACAGATACCAGGTCAGTTCACCTATTGCTAAGGTTTGATCTGCATGTAAACAAGATACTGAGATGTCTTAATAGGGAAAACCTTTAAACAAGAAGAAAATATAACAAAGTGTCTCTTTACACAGGTTTTCTGTAAGACATCAGTTGCTTTGACACTCGTGTTAAAGAGGTAGATTGTACTGGGAATGTTCCAGGGAAAGAAAAAAAAATTCAACCATATTGGATCCATGTGGAATGATCTGATAATGTCTTAACACAAATATTATTTTAGTAAGATAAGAGAGACTGCATACAAAAACTGTAATTCATAGGAAAAATGTTAAATAATCACTAATTTCACACAGTAATTTTAGATAATGTGAGCACCTTAGTTTAATATTAAATTTTAAAGGTCCTGTAGGCTACTGTGTCTAATAATCTACAGACCACCCAAACCCAATCAAGAGTTCACTGAGTTAGTGTCATTTTATAGCTAAATCTGACAAAATTATCATGTTTAACATTCATGTCTGGTGCCCTGCCCAGCCATCGGCCTCTGATTGTACAGGTTTTTTTTGGGACCCATTTTCAAAACACAAAACTGGTCACACTTAATTACACAGCAAGTCTTACATTCAAAGCCTTTAATGTGTTTTTTTTTACATTTTTTAAAACAACCATTGACAAATTATGTTTTTTGTGAAATACCATGAGAACATTGATTTCGTAACCCACACACATTTATACATGCTCAGTTTAATCCTTGAAACAACCAGTTACAGTAATCAAACAGCAAACAATGCAAGATACATGTTTCAAAATGACCCTTTGAGGTGTTGAAAGTGCTGTAAGATGCTGCAGTCCTGATTCTTACAGTAGCACACACTGGTTTACTGTTACTGTATCAGGCATTACAGTAACTTTAGAAATGTAACCTAAATAAATTGATCCAAGCCCACTTCTTTGGTGGGGCACAAGCCGACCTCTTTGTATTCTTTGATCTGTAGTTTGCAGAGACCATAAATTGTACACACACCAGGTTACGGTAAAATACATTTACCAAATGGTTAAGTGATTGTGAGTTTATTGAGTGAAAAGTAATTGTTTCATATGAAATGTATTTCTTAAAGAAACACTGATTAGCTGTGGTGAAACTGTGTGATTTTGTATTTGTATTCAGTCAATTGAAATTGCCCTTTAAGGGGTGAAAAAATGTAATTGGGATGATCTGTTTTGAGTTTTGTATTGAGTTGTAAAATCTTACCACATATTTATATAAAAAAATGTAACAGAATGATTTAAAAAAATTATATTAACAATATTGAATCTTTTGACCTCATTTAATTTAAAAGGGCAAACCCTTGATTTTGTTTTATATTGTGGTCTTACATTTAAGGATATTGAGAAAGATATCTGTGTCTGATCACAAAGCGGTTTTATTTACAGTTTTTTTTACAATTCCCAACAAGCATTATTCAATACTGAGAACCATTTTTCAAAACTCTAAACACATTTGTCTTTACCAACATGCAGCAACAGTTAATTTCAAGCCCAAAATGCAACTAATCCAAGAAAACACTTCATGTCTTCGAACAGGAACACTTTGTCACTCATAGTATAATGACTTAAAAAACACCAATATCTCAGCTGTTAGCATTACAGTTAGACCACATTTTATGTCAACCTTTGAATTAGTAAATAATTTTGTGTTTTTTCTTTTTTCTTTTGTGTTTTTTTTATTATTTTTGTATTGTTGATAGTAACATTGTTGATTTCCATTACAAAACAAGAATGACGCCTCTAAACTATTATCGAAATGCATGTAACCAATTGTAAAAAACTATAATGTGGTTTTATCTCATCCAGCATCCAGCAGCTTCTCAGAGACTTGTACTGCTGCTGCTGCTCTGCCTTTATCTGCCTATGATAAGACAGAGAAGCTCCCTTTTTATCCACACCTGTTTAACTGTTTTTGACTATATCGCTCCCTACAAGCACCAAATGAAAATAAAAGAAAACCATAGATTTGGAAAGTGACCATTGTAAAATATCTATGGGTAGTTAAAGATGCAGCCTTCTTTTCTAACTTAGTTTTTTTTACAATTGCTGACATGCATTTGTTGATACTGTGTTCACATTTGCAAAACTCTTCACACAGCCAGCACAACAGCAGTCTACACTATGTGGACCAAACTATGGATCTATACAATATTGAAATATATTCAAAAACTTACAAAAAGAGTAATGGTACAAAAGAGAGCAAAAGAGAAAAGTAGGGCCTCGTACAGTCTTATACAGCTAATTGAAGTCAAATGAATCTATACTGTATGTTAAGTTTGGGCAAAGTACTACTACACAACAAAATACTACACAACAATACAAGTTTAGATATAGCTTTCTTTTTTGGGCAGCTCCTTGCAAATTCCCCAACCCTTTCCCATTTTTCGATTAACTCATTTGAAAATCTTCAGGCTCATCCCGTCCAAGTTTGAAGGTTTGACAACAGTCCAAGTCGTATGTGATTTATGTTTACATTTCAATAATTGTAATGAATTTCATTTTGCCTACTCAACGTGACTACTGTAGCTTCTAGCAGACGTCACCATATGATTTCTAGATCACGTGTTTGTTTTGCAAATCAGCTGATACCTTTCAAAACCTATTTCAGGCAAGATAAGCCAACGCCTCTGAGTCCTGTCTATCCATCCATAGACATGAGCAAACTGCACGCGCAAACTATAACAAGTGCTTATGTGTATTGAATAGGGTTAGGGTTATGTAGAGCATAACATGTAATGTAGAGCAGGAGGAGCGGAGCCCCAGCGCCCCCTATAGGTCAGCCGCCACTGCTCATAACACTGTAACCCAAAAAACACTGATAACAGCAAGCATTACAGAAGATTTATTTTGACTTGATGTAACTTTATTTTTATACATAAACCAACATTCCCTTACAAAACAAGAATGCCAATTTTTTACTCTATATAATGTATTAAACTGTATTTTACAGGAATAAATTTTTTTACTATTGCTTTTTTTACAGTTTTTTTCAATCGCTAACAAGCGCTTACCCATACTTCAGATACTTTTTATAAACTCTTAACACAGACTCACACCTACAAAACACAATTGGCCAAATGGAAATTTTCTTCTCAAAAACACATTTTGTTAAATATATACTAACTCTTCATTTCAAAATAGAACACATCTTTCTCTGCA
>JAOEHI010000901.1:0-13226 GCA_025447815.1 Percopsis transmontana
ATGTTGGCTGCCCAGGATAATTGACCGTCCAAGACAACTCCGAGGCTCTTTGCAGTTGGACGGGAGGATACTGAGGTCTTCTCAAGGGTAATAGACATGTCCATGTGAACGTTATCCAACCCACAACCCAGCTGCTCCCTGTTTGGTAACGGGTCATTCAGTCCTCTGCCGTTTCAGGTCATTGAACGTACATTACAGTTTTTCTCAATCGCTTTGGTAAATTTCTCGAATCATTAACATTTAAAAAAACATCTGATAAAAACTGTAAACCAGCCTGAATTGTTCTGTTGGACAACTGTCAGTTTATACAATGGAAAAACGAAAAAGTTGAAGCTGTTCCGAATAAAGTTTTTGACGGATTGCAGGAGAACGTATTTTCAAAAGGTTTCAAAAACAAACATGTTTGTATTTTTTATTTTTTTCATGTGAATCATTTGGATGATTACAACACATCTTGTGTGAATGTACAGTGAAAGTCAGTAGATTCCCACGTCTGAGCTAAATGTGTTCCATTGCATCTGTTCAGACCATGGACACCCCGAAGCAAAGTTGTATCTATTTGGCAAGCATCTGATTTCTATAAACAAATACGCCGGGGTAACACGATTATCTACAATGGCATAACCGCAGAGGGGAAGCGAACAATGTAGGCAAACTGTTTTGCTTCTTTAATTTATTGTAAAACAGTTTGCCGTGTGCACAGCCATGTTGCTGTGATGTAAGGCTTATTTATCTTAGAAAACTCCAGACCAGAGAAATACGAATTTCATAAATAATTGGGCCTTCCTTTGCACTTCTCCAAGTAAGGGGGGCAGATTTTTCCTGGTTCTGACTTCAGCGGAATGCAGCATAATCACCTAAACGGCTTCTCCTGTCAATTTGACTGGTAAGACAGCCTTTCTGCATTTGTATTTCTGTGAATTATTTGTTTTTTGAACGCCGCACTGTTTCTCCCCAGAAAGTTGTCTGAGCTGAGCTGAGGCTGGAAGATTGTGGTTAAAGGGCAGGGTGTTTGTGATAACACTTTCAACCACAGGTTCAATCGAATTGCAGTAACATGTTATCATTTTCCGTACAAATGGCATCAGGCCATTCAGAACAACACAAAAACTAATTATCCCAGCTTATAAATGTCCTCTCTCTCACATTGGACCTTGGGTTAGAAAGGCTCAGATAGGTCAAATCGACCGGGCGAGCTCTAAATTCATAGTTGCTTCACTCTATAGCGGACGATTTTTCTTCACCGGTCCTAGATGCTTCAACACACACACACACACACACACACACACACACACACACTGTATCTCCTTTCATCGATCACAGCAGATGGTTTGACCCCCCCCCCCAAGATGAATGTTTTCACTTCCCTCAGACCTCCTGAGATATGGTACAGTCCAAAACACATAAAATAAAAGAAATAGATAAGGTGAATATCCGCACGCACACACGATTGATGCGGGGTGAATCTACACTGAACCTGGACGCTGCGACGTGAATGTGTGTCCTTTCTGGACAGCAGAATGAGGGAATGCTTGGACTCGACTCGACGCATTCGCCTCAGAGTGCAGACAATTTGCGAGCGGCAAGCAGCAGGCGGTGGGGTTAATTGCCCTCGGTGGCGGGTGTCTCGCGATGTGTGTAGCAGGCCTGGCACAGCAGTCTACCTCTCGCCGTAGCCGAGCGCAAGTCCGGATAAAGAACAGCAGCAAGCTTATTGTCACCCCCCCTTTTCTACCAACCCACCTCACCAGCCTAATCAGTACTCCCAATTGTTCAGCCCAACTGGCCCACTTCCCAGAGGATTTCTCTCTCACTCTCTCTCTCTCTCTCTCTCTCTCTCTCTCTCTCTCTCTCTCTCTCTCTCTCTCTCTCATGCCTGTGTGTGTGTGTGTGTCTCTCTCATTCTCTTTAAACCACCCACTCATTTTTTTATTATTTTTTTTTACCCACCCACTTCCTTTCAGCTCCAAATTCTCTCTCTCCGCTGCTAATGCGGTCCGGGCTTGGCTTGCTTGTTGTTGTTGTTCTTCTTGCCTCCTTCTCCCGCTCGCCCGCCGCCTTTTTTTCACTTTGAACGATTTTACCATTCTGCAGGAAATCAACGGCTCCTCAAGCCGCTACTTAGCGTGTGGATATAATCACCTGTTTTATTTGAACAGGTGACCATGATGCTGGTCAAGCTGAGCTGTCTCTATGGTAACCCTAACTTGGCTTTAGTACACATCACACAATGGGATGTGAAACCCAGAACTACTTGCTTAAGGACCCCCCCACACACACACGCACACACACACACGTTCTGATTATCGACATCCCGATGACGTTATGCTAACAGAATGCGTTTACTTTACGATGGAGGAAAGCGTCTGCTAAATGCTAAATCCCTTCCAAAAGTGTAAAGCCATGGATTCTCTCATTTGAGAGGAGCGAATTTCAGAAAGAACAAAGCACACAAGCATATGCACACGCCTCGTGCAGTGTCTATAAGCCCTATTTTAACGACCTAAGCACACGGTCTAAAGCACATGGGCCAGGCGCATGGTTCAAAAGGGTTGGATTTAGTCTCTGGATTCTTCAAGGGTGTGTTTTGGGCGTAACATGCGATAAACCAATCAGAGTGTCATCTCCCATTCCCTCTAAGAGCCAGGTTGCTATTATAATAGCGCATTTACCAAGTAGTAAGAAAGAACGCTTCTCTGCGGAGGAAACAGGTCTGGTTGTGTGAAGGGAAGTGAAATCACGCAACAGCTGGAACAGCAGGCTTCCAGCAGGATTAAACATCTTGATGTACACAATAATAATCTTTCACATTGTAATGTTTTCATTTTTAATGAACTTTGCCAAGTTTGTGCGCTGCTGCACATGTGTGTGTAACAGGCGTGTTGTGCTGCTGCACATGTGTGTGTAACAGGCGTGTTGTGCTCCTGCCTAGGTGTATGCTAATGTAGGTGCATATTAGCATACTATCTTGATAATGAGCACTATATAGCAGTGAAATACTGCACCATTGACTTCAGACCAGCTTTCTGTTGGTCTATCGCTTTCCGACGCCTCAAGAAATCAACGCACCTGACCACACCTCACTTTAAGACCAACACACCCCAGTGCATCTGCTGTTTAAACAACGTGGGCACTGGACAGAACATGACAACTGCGTCGGTTTGAAACTAGCAAGGACACTGCCGCCATGTAAGATGGGGGCCCTATGCATTATACAGGGACTTGTCTTAAAGGTCCCCTATTGTATTGCTGATCTGATCTGTCTAACTTTTCAGTCAGTCAGTTTTGGCCCCAGGTGTGACATCATTTCTGGGTTGTAACCAGTCGTCTCTGACCTAGTCTCCCACTCCCAGTCAGATAGCCAATCAAGTTAGGGCATGGTAAGAAAAGAGTTCAACACCAATTTAAACAGAATGTTCCGCAAAAAGTCCACCATGATAATTATAGTTATAGTGGAAATGTGACTCGAAGCATGTCCACAACACTGACATTTCAGTGGTCTGTGTCGACGTGCTTTTAGACTTCACACTCGATCCTTGTGTTTTTCCTCTAAACCTCTTGCATCAAAGTGTCGTAAAAGGCGACCGTTATGCCAGACGATCAAAGGGCAACAACAAAGGCGCTAAGCCTCTGTTGTTCCACTGTCTTTCCTCCCCTTAAGACAACAGAGACTTTCAAAACTCTTGGCTACTCTTTATGGACACGGGACAACTTCAGAGGGTCAAAACAAGAGAGTTCAAATACAAGCAGTCTTTGAATTGCCTTTTCAACATACCCTATTCTGCGATTAATAATCTGTTTACTCAAATGTTTTCGGGGATCATGCACACAAAGCAGAAATTATATCAACATAGCTTAAAAAAAATGTAAACCAGCATAATTAAATGTTTCACGATTGTCCTGACATTTCGTACTTCTTAATTGCTGCTAAACAAAGGGGCCCAGTGTTAACGGATCTATTGTCCCTTTGGTGAGTGAGGACGTCAGTCATGACTGTGTTTGTCAAACAGGATGTATTTCTCTTTCTTTTTTCTTCCTTTCCAGCAAACATGAATAGTCGATAAAGGCAGGAAACATAGTGTCAGAGAGGCATCACAGAGGGATTGTGTAGCTTTGACGGAGATGTACAGGATAGAGACATGCTCCAAAGGTTGAGGTATTGAATTTTACTTCCTGACAGCTGAGCGACCTTTTGGCGTCTCGAGGGGAAGGGGAGGGAAGAGGCACTAGACAGAGATGGATTTCACCACAGCCCGGCCCCGCTGTCCGCCCGCCTCACGGGGGTTAAGAATTAATGCCCCCCTCAACCTCTCCGCTAAGCAAGGAGAGCCCAAGTGAAATGCATTGCCTGCCGTCCATGTGATATGTGACAATTCAGCCTGCCTATCTATCTATCTATCTATCTATTGTGGCACTGGTGTGGCTAACCAGCCATAGTCACCATCGGCATGACAACTTAGGCCATTTCAAAAAGAATGACTTGAAACACTGTATTGTTACGGAGATCTGTTGTTCATTTGCATGCCATTAATTGTTGAGGAAGGGAGCGTGGCACAACCTTGACCCCACAAACTCGGGGGGGCATTCCGGGGGAGAATAATTGCACCCTGCTCTCACCGGTGCATTCGTTCTGGGTCCTGACACCTCGGAAGAACTACTGTTCATAAATATATGCAGTACTACTGGGCCAGGTCGCATTGCGATGCGTTGAATACCGATGAGAATACTTACTTAGAATACTGTGTCTGGGGGCCTTTAAAAGAAACTTTCTAAGGAGTCACAACACCCAATATGAAGAAATTAGACTCATATTCCTGTTTTTATTTTCCTATGACCAACGCTCTTTCAATCTTTTCCATGTTAACAGGAAACATTAACTCCACACAGGTGTCGAGAGTTAATGTGGCTGATTGACTTGGTCTCCAGTCTGGGTGTGTACACACACTGCTTGGTTAGTCTCTTGACTACATGCAATTTACCCTGTTTAATTTCAGTTTATTTGAACAAATGCAGGATCATACTGTTTTCGTGTGGTGAGGGGTATTTCAGCTATATTGAAAGGACTGTGGAGGTATCAAAAATGTTGGGAACCACAACCATTACAGGATATCTGGCTACAGGTGCGGCTAATCTAGTGGTTTTCCGGCTTTTGAGGCACAGCCTCCCAAAATACTGGCTATACCCCAGTATTTTGACACGAGGTTCCATGAGCTACTAGCCTAAAGCTAGTCATAATATGAAAGCTATCAGTGTGAGAGCAAGTGCTAAAAGGCAATAACTAAAATAAGGAGGTTGGTAACTGAGAGCTCAAACCTGTTCCTGCCAAGATGTCAGCCAAGCTTTCCAGTTGTAAGGTAATCAGCTAATCAGAGCAACAAGCAGCAGTTGAGGAGGGCTTGTTTCCGTGCCAGATACTCCTGGGATGCACGTAGGCCTACTGTAGGTGATGGCCAAGAAGACACATTGTGTAAAAACACCACCTCTCTCTTGAAACAACACAAATCTCATGTATTTTTATACATATATTAGTGGCCAACCGCCAACTCTACTCCGGTGTTTTGTACAGTATGTATACACTGCATATCCTGCACAAGAAGTATGAAATGCGATCATACTAGATCAGACAATAGAGGAATAGGGAATTATTGGTGTGTCTCTCCAGCAGTCTGTCAATCAAAGAGATTTGTTTTTGCTCCGCCTGTTGAATTCTCGTTATGTTGCAACTGTGGATGATTAAAACACTGAAATCACCCGGGGCATTGCAGTGGTTGAGAAAGAGCTCAGATACAAGGCAAGGCAGGGGTTAAAGGAAAGAGTTAAACTAATATCTTGCTGGCAGATGAAAGAGGCCCATTTTTATGATGCCTTATCTCAAAGGTAACAATGTTCTCTTCATAACCTGATAAATGCCAAGGAACATTATTGCTGCCCTAAACCACAGGATTTTTAGTCAACATGGCTCAACAGCGGAGACTAGTTAGTATCTGCAGCAGTTTCTAGCTTGTTGAACATACAGTAGCCTAATGCATACCAGCCCAATTCATAAGGAGAAGGTGGGGTGTGTCTGTCTGAACCGGCTGTGTGTCTTTCTGGCAGGAGAGGCTCTGAAGTGTAATTACTATCTCTTTTAATACAGAGAGCCCACAATAATGCCGTTCCAAAGACCCGTCGTAATGCCGCATTCACTTGTTTCTAGTGAACCAAACAGTGTGTCCTTCTACGTAGACCCAGGAGCAGTCTGCATTCTCGCGGATCAGGCCAAACGTTACAGCAGTCCAGCCACCGTAGGCCCCGTGCCCGTTTAGCATGCGTGCCCCTGACAACAGTGCTCTGATGACGCTCTGACAGAGGCCCGACTACACTCAAAACATCTACAGGAACTTGTCACAAATATGACTCGGCTCCTGCTGCTTCCAACTATAGCCACACAAACCAAAGAGAGCCTGTCCAAACCGATCAACAGGACGGGGAAACCACTGGGCCACGCGTCAAGCCGTCCGGAAGTCGGCTTGACGACAAATCAGTTGAACTAGACGATGAAACAACGGTGACCAGCAGTTCTGCTCAAAAGAAGTCTAGGAACAAAAGGAGAACTACACCAAAATACTGCAGTTTTAGGCGGGAGGCGCGGAGACTGTGAGCAGGGCTCCTATCCTCGTGTCTTCTCCTCGCACTCCCATCCACGCTGGAACACAGGGTGTGGGGGCAAACGGGGGCTGCAACACCCTGCCCCCTCCAGAGGGCGCACAAACATGAAACCAAACAAACATAAGCCGAGACAAACATTGACTGAACTTGGGACACTGGAGGCTTTGTGCTCCTTAATAAATGCAGCAACGGGAGCGGCTGCCGGGTCTTTGAAAGGCTCATTGAACCACCGAGGGACTCGATGTTAGAAGCCACACACCATAGTGATTAAAGTGAACGCATAACACGCGAGCCAGTTCAACATGGCTTTCGCTCAGTCCCTCATTTCCAGTTACCACTGCGTGGTACACTTCAAACGAACGCCATTTATTGCCTTGACTGCTCACCCAGCGCATAGGACGCTGGGTGTTTGGACGGTGTCTCCTGTCTCCCTGTGTCTTCATGCTCTGTGATGACTGCACGCAAAGAGAGCCGCTTTCCTGGGCTTTATGTGAGTCAAATTTGTTTTAAAAATAATGATAAATCAAACTCACTGCCATTATGTTTCATTAAAAAAACATTGTTAATGGCGCAGGTTCCCTATGAGCTATCGATGGAAGGGTGGGAGGCTTTTCGATCGTGCCCGGTCCTGGGACAGGTGTTTGAGATAAAAGTCTGATTAGAGCTTTTCTCCGATTGAAGGCAGGCGGTCCTGCACTGACGGCTGCAGCACCGCCTGCTGTCACCGATCACAGAAACCGATAAATGAGGTATGAGCCGCAAGGTGGGTACACTTTATTGATATGGTTTCGTTTGGGCCGGAATGTGTTTTGAACGTGTGTGTGTGTCTGTGTGTGTGTGTGTGTGTGTGTGTGTGTGTGGGAAGAGGGGTAAAAACTTAAATGATTTTAATGCACAACGACAGGCAGTCGAAGTTCGAAGCGTAGGAGGTCCCAACTGAAAAATCCACCATCTGTAAAGAAAGGTTCGCCAAAATGAAGAAACAACAAGGAAAGACAAAACGACAGAACAAATGAAAGGAAGAGAGACAGACAGGGAGGCAGAGAGAGAGAGAGAGAGAGAGTAGAGCAATTTTCTACCGAGCCAAAGATTTGACACCCCGGGAGGCGTCAGTCTGTGCGATACTTATTAATCCTGACAGTGGAACGAGGTTAACAGCGCCCAGACACAGCCATTGGCAGCGCGGCCGCGATTCTGATTCACAGATAGAGAAAACCCCCGAGCTCTTAAAAGTTCTGCCACTAAATGAAGTTTGCTAGCGGACTGAGACATCCACACTGTGTGTATGTGGTCGAAGAAGCTAAGATCACACCAAGGATGACTTTTTGATCTTTTTCCAGGTTAAACTGGCCATCCACTGAATACTACACTGTAGAAAGGTTTGTGGATATAATTTACAGTCTAAGTAAAATAAAAAACCTTATAATTAACTACTCCCTCTGTACGAATAATCGATAATCAATAAGGACAAATATTTGCAAGCATTCCAATTAAAAGAAATTACACTGGAGCTGTGAAGGAGCTACAGATAAATCAGGGATTCTGCCGCCTTTGTGAGCGGGGGAGGCAGTTTAGCATTCTGGCGATGAGGCGCGTTTCATGTGAAACATGTTCGAGGGCCACTTGCACGTCTTTCACGGACCACAGCCCCTGAGCAGGTCTCCGAACAAGCTCTAATCTGCCACGTGTCTGGGCGAGCTAAGCAGCTCAGCCGGTGGTTCCTCTCTCTCTCTTGCCTTCGCTCACCTCAGCGACGACGAGAGAATTCACCCGTACGAATGTTGGCATGGCGATAAGGGGTTGTTCTCTTCTCTTCTCTTGCGGAGGACGGAGGCATCGCTTCCTCAAACCTGCACAAGGAGTAAGCTAATGCATGCGGGACTCCCCGGCGGCTGAACTCATCAGCGAGCGCTGATGAGAAATAAGGGTCATCATTGTCTCCGGCTGGAAAAAGACATGAGCGAGAGTGAAAGCTAACCAGGTTTTGAAGTGAACCCTTTGTATTCATACACCACATGCCTTTGAAATTCCAGAAATTCTGAAATGGCCCTTCCATATAACCCAACTCAATGCAGCAGCGCTGATATTGAGTTTCCCCGGTCCCATTTCAGTCCAGTCTAAACTATTACGACCCACATCCTATGGCATAAACCATCGCGGCCGGCAACCATTAGCAGAAATGGGAACATGAAAGCCATCTGCAACGTCCCCCGTGGCGCCTGATGAAAGGTGCGGGCGAGCCGCCATAGGGAAACATTGCGGCGGGCGGGCGGCGGGCTATTTGTTAGCCGCGGGACACTTCGGGGGGGCTTCAGGTAGAGAAATATGAAAGCTGGGGTTTCTGCCCCATTGGCCAAGAGGAACATTTCCCCCAGTGCTGCGATTAGTTTGCCCCCCCCCTCCCCACCCAGGAAGCGCGCTCCAGCCCCCAGTGGCTGTTTGTCATGTCCGTGTAAAGTATTACCCACAGGTCCCCCGGCTCCTGTGCTAAAATGGATCATGCAGAGTTTTGTCAGTTGGTGCCGAGAACATGGCCCGCCCACGGTACTGTGTGCGTTGTTCCCTGCGTGCCTCGCCCGCCGCTGCCCCGCACGGGAACAGAGGCGCCTCAAAGCCCAACGACCAGACAATGGCAGCTCCCCTCCAAAAACAGGTCGTGTCATTTGCATAGAAATTGGTTCTAGATCTCGAGATGTGTCCCGCACACACACACACACACACACACACGGGCGTAAACACACAAAATACTGAAACACACACACACACGCATGGACGCAAGTCCGATAGGGAGCCTGTTCCTCTAAGGCCCAATCGCATCGGAACAATAAGCACTCCTCACGGATGTCGCACTGAGGGCATGATGGGAAATTAATCTATGCCTCGTGTTTACCAAAGAGCAATTGTCAGAGAGAGAGAGAGGGCTTCAGTGAATTAAATCTCTCTTGGTCTCTCTCGTGCCTATGGTCCCCTAAATTCCATTCTTGGTTATGGGTTATTTGCATGATGATCACACGGGGGCGTCTTTTGAGTTACAGAGTTCCCACATATCCAGTACGAAGAGCAAATGAGCTTCCTATTTTGGGGTTAGTGGGGAATAAAAATTACACATTGACGATAATGGCGGGAGAACGATTCATTGGCTATGTTTACACGCACATAGGTCCATATTCAACGCTAATATTCCACTTTTTTTAGTAGGCTACATATTTCTAAATTCAGAATCAGTTCCATTCTAAAACATATATGGGTAAATTGCATATATTCCGAATAAGGCTTTATTATGAATAGAGGTTGAGACATATGGGATATGTCGACATAAATAGGACTTCAGAAACTTGTATAGAGAGAATTTAGAATATAGTCTCAGTTGGGGACAGCCTGTTTACAGTATGTTAGGTTACAGACTCTACATGGCTGCAGGGACACCCCCTACTTTTGACGGGCTGTAACTGCAATGCAAAGTCGTTTATTTATATAAATCTATACAAAACTCGAGAGTAGCATGTTTTAGTTGTAAGAAGAAACATGTTTGTTTATCAAAAGTTAAAGTCCATTGATAGGTTAGCCTATCATTTCTCTTCTGTGGATGACGCACAAAGGCTAGTCCAACGTCTGTGTTCCGCCGTCTTGACAAATGTTTTATATTTGCTGCCGCCTAACACCATACAAAATGTAATTTAGAATAGTTCCCCCGTTTATATAGTAGCCTAGGCTACGGTTTCCCGTCAAACTTCTGGGTTAGTCTGGGATGTAGCCTAGCGTAACGATTACGTCACGGTATTTGAGGGCCAATGTAAAACAATTTGTTAAAATATTATTTATGTTCTGGATGGTGTGTTGCCAAGATGTATTTTACGCTGTAGGCCTACTGTACGTGGGCCTAATGTGATAGTTAGCTGCTTTTTTGGTCGGGTAAGAATGCACTATTTACTGAGTTTTTATAAATGTCCCCGAGGGAGCATACCCCCGGACCCCTCTGGTAATTACACAATTTCAACACAAATGTCATTCCAAGCTAAAAATGCCAGCACCCTCAGGTGAAAATGTCTTCCAGCCTCCCTGCATGGCATGGCTCCATGGAAACGGTATAGGCCTACTAGTAAAATCTACCTCCAGGAATGCATCTAAACATTTAGGAGGTTTACGGAGAAAAAAAACTGGAATACGGCATTCCTAGCGTAAAACCTTGACTAGGTAGTGCCTTCACCACCAAATGAATACTGCCAGTTTGAGGAATGAAATAACACAAATGTGTTCCTATGGGCTTTACGTTGTTGTTTTGTTTAGGCCGTGGCACAGACAGACGCCGTCATCCCGCTACTTTTCAGAACCTTCCGACATCAGGATCATCTGTAGCTCTCGGTGCCAAATCATTACTTGGCAATTCTGACAGAACGCCACACTGACGGCGCACCTGTCACAAGGCTTTTGAAGCCGTTATTATTAACTTTCCCCCGGCTTCTTCCTATAGACTGAAATGGTGCTGGGGTGGGGGGTTTGGGACTAGGGAAATGTCAAAAGGTTGACAGCTAAATTGGTGCTTTGGACTTAGCAGCGGGTGGGCCGGAGAATTGTAGCGGTGGAAAATGGCATTCTGACGGGCAGACGCTCAGCTGTTAGTGACAGCTACCGCAGTGGGCATCGCGGGCTAATGCCAACCTGCTTGACGCAGGTGTCTGAGCTGGCCATGAACCTAATAGCAAAGCTTTCATTCCCATCTGCTGTATCGACGTGTGAGGGCTTAACTGGGATGGCAGCTTAGCGCCGTCCACGCCGGAGCAGGCCTATAAAAGGTAAAGCCCCAATCTCGGACTTTCCACTTCTTTCCAAAACTATATAGGCACCCCCTAAAGTCAGTAAGTGAGAAGCGATCGCTTCTAAAGCAAACTGTCATGCAGCATGGACGGTGTGTGGGCAAAAGGGGGCGCTATACTATAGTTTAGTCCTGCCGATCTTCTCTGGTGGACCAACCGCTGCTGTTTGATGTAAAGTGTCTCACCTTGTGCCACTTGATATATTGTTTAGACGCATGTATACACCAGATAATGAAAAACTATAAGAAGCGGAAATGGGAAAGCTTTTAGGAATTGAAGGCAGCAGAATCTCTGAATAATTACTGTATTGTATCGCCTCGATCAGTCATTAAAAGATGTGAAATATTTATTCATTTATTTATTTATATGAAACGTTTTAGGAGGAAAACTTTAACACAAAGAGTTTGCCATTCGAATGCCAGACTAAATGTGTGCTCTCGGGAGAAATAAAATATAAGTGCTCAGTCTTAAAAAAAATAAAAAGTCATAATTTTAATAATTGTCTTGCTAATGTTTATGAGGTATTTTTATAAAACAGGCTGCCTCTGATTATCCTCTTGCTGAAGCATTTTTTTAAAAGCCTTTTGGTGCTACTAAAAAAATAAAAAGATAAAAGAAATGCTGGTCATTTTATGTGGTGATACATGTGCAGGGAGCCGCCATTTTATAGAAACTGCCAGGAATTGGAAAAGAAAACTAACTTCTTTGTGGTATACTATCTTTCAAGGACAATTTTATTTTGAGGTTAGAGAGGTGAAAGTAGATACCATGCATATCTAACAAAATCTAGCTGCTTTAATTAGTAGACACAGGGAAATCTGCCGCGTTTGACAGAAATACACTTGTATTTTTCAGAAAAACTAATAATCTGTGATACATTACTAATGCATTTGATATGATTTTGAATAAACCCCTGTATGATTTTATATTTATCTTGGCATATGAGTTGTGCCATAGATTTAGATATGTTTTTACCTTTAATTTCTTCATAAAGTAACTTTCATACTCTTAAAAGATAGAACACCTACCACCGTCACCAACTGAATTTCTTTGTGCGTAAAAATTCATATAATGCCAGCAATCAAAAAGCCAATACTTTGTTCGCTGAGACTAAATGTTCTGCTCCACTGAAGCATTTTTTTGTCCACTCGCCTTCTGTGGTTCTGAGAACACTTCACCATGTAGAAAATGAGGGTACATGCTGTGTAAAGCAGGCCTTTACGGCACGCCACATGGGGCCCGTGAATGGCACATTTAAAGACCTCGCAGCCAACAAAATGTTTTGTTCTTTACTACGTTTGGTTTGTGCGCCTCGTTGATAGCCAAACCCCTGGGAAAGTGAATCTTGTGCACTCTCGTCGTGTGTGAACGAGCCAGCGTTAGGACACTATTGATATTACAGACGTATGGCGAACTGGGGCCGAGGTTGAGGGGCGGGCTGAGTGTGAGCCCACGTCCCTCAGGTAGTGTTGAGCATTTGCCTCTCCGTCCCAGAACCTTCCGAGGACAAAGTGCTACCTCGTTTCAACAGCGCTCTGCTGATATGAAAGCATCACTGCTATTTATTATGAATCAGCTTACCTGAGCGGCCCCAGTTAATCCTTTAGATCCCTGCAGAGCATCCGTGCGTTAAGAGGCCATGAAGCTGAAGTGTTTAAATAGACTCAACTTGCCTTAATCCGAATAGATGTCCGGGGGGGGGGGGGGGGGGGGGGGGGGGGGGGGGGGGGGGGGGGGGGGGGGGGGGGGGGGGGGGGGGGGGGG